>VDFB02220505.1:0-10385 GCA_007258455.2 Sequoia sempervirens | reverse complement strand
GTTATGGGTAGAGGGGAGAGAGATAGAGGGATTCAGTGAGAGAGAAAGGGAGTGGGAGAGAGATAGAGGGTCATTACTTATTTTATAAAATTCATTCATTAAAAATGATGATAAAAAATCAATGTCATGACTTATTTTATGCTTACATTAAAAATTACCAAGCTCCTAAGGACAGGGTCATTTCTAGACCAAAACCTAAACCTCAAGGGTTCATGGTGACCTTGCCTACATATCCCCTTATGGGAATTAGAGGCTTTGTAGTTCTCCTACTTATGTTAGAGGGATTTCACTCTCTCCTCTTGTATGACATCTCTGATCTCATACTTAAACCATGACTATTCATTAAGCTTAAGCTATCACCTAGTCAATTGTAATATAATGATAAAATAACATTGCCATCAAGTCTTGGGTCCATAACAAAAATTCACAATATTCACAAGGGGCATATCATACCATAATCTCAAATATCATACATAATGACTATCATGAGAAAACCTCTATATACACCACTTGACTGGCTCATACACATCACAAGTACAACAATCATTGGGTCATACACAAATCACGAGTACAATGGTGATTAGCTCATATGTACATTACAAGCACAATAGTGACTATCTCATTTACACATCACAAGTACAACTATGACTATCTCATTTATGCATCACAAGTACAACAGTGAATGGCTTATACACATATCATAATTACATTATTGACTAGCTCTAACATACATCACAAATACATAGTGACCAGCTCTAGCACATCACACATAAACAATGAATAGCTGACACATCACAATGGTTGACTAACACATGCCCATAATGCATCCCAGATAGAAAAGAATGTTTATGTATTATACACTACACCATGGGTCCCATCATTTCCTTTGTTCTTTTGCACCACTAGACAACTAGCAAGAGGATTTGATGCATTCCATACTACACCACAGGTATGTCCTCAACCCAACAAGGCCAAGTATACAATCTGACAACTAGGAAGGTGACTCAATGCATCCCATACTACACCCTAGATCTGACCTCCATCCCAAGGAATTCCACAAGTAGTAACCTTACCATAGCCATTGGATTCTAACTTCAATCTCCTATAGGCCACTGGCAACATGTCTATCCACCCTAGAAGAAGTAGCTTCTGACAAATACCACCTAGTGATGGTACTAATAGTTTTAACTATATTCTTCACAATCCTAGGTAGAACTTGGTGTTGGTCACTTCTGTAATTATCAATGACTAATAGTGAACTCCCTTTATATAATAATTAGCCCTAGATTTATGTTATCCACAAGGGTGGGTCTCTACCTATGCAACCATTACCACATCATAACCAGCGTAACCCATAGCAACCTTCACCTTTGTGAACTAGATGAATGCTTGCTAGTCACTAGTAGTAGCCCAAATATCGATCATTGGCATAGTCTAATGACTACCTATCATTGCTCAAATATCTTGAAGGTTCACACTTGGATGGGTCATACATAACATGAATCAAAATCACAATCAATAGATACACATTCTTATACATAGATACCTCTAGATATGGAGTGATTTTTCACAACACATAAAAGTTACATGGAACCAACACAAGGTGAACTTCATCCAACACAAACATATATTCAAATACCAACTAGAAAGTAGTCAAATCTATTACTTCATTAAAATTACTATTCAAAAGCATATTATGTAATAATTATAAGTTATCATTTTTCCTTAAATTAACCACACCTATTTGGTATCCATTTCAGCCTCAAAATAAATCCTTCTAAAGAGAGAAGGTCAAGCCAATTAGGAACAACCCTAACCCTTGGAGTTATCCCCTTGAACCCTCCCCCTAATGGTTTGAGGTCAGAAAGACATTCTTCACCCAAGGACCGCCTACGTACCCAATTCCAAACATATCAAAGTCACATGTAGTTCTACTTACAAGGTTCTTCAAAGTACCTATGCATAGGTTCCCATAACCCAATTTTTAAAAATATTTCTATCAAATAAAAAATCTTAGTGGTAGTTAGGGAAATCCTAAATAAGAATATAATTTAACAACACATCCAATAACACTTCCCTTTAAGGATATCAAGGTCTTGAATTAAAACCTACCTAGATTATTATTCATAAGTCAATTTGAACATAATTTGGTTTTTCCTATCAAAATAGGGGCTAGGCTTATTGCTCAACAAAAAATTACCTTGGTTCACACAAACCAATAGGAAAGTACTTCCATTTTAAATTTACACAATACATTCAATCTTGAGGTTCTTATACTCAACGGGTCAATTGATATATTTGAAGGACATCCAATAGTATTTATAAGCTTGTTTTAAGGATAATCAATGCTTGAAAATTGATTAAGAAAGTTTGAAACACCATATACATTAGACCAATATATAAAAACATAACCCATTAATAATATTATCTATAATATTCTTGATATTCTAATTTCCTTTACCCCATTGTGCAATCCCATATCTAATAATAGTCTAGCTCATAGATTGGGTAATTTATTGATACTAAAGACAACAAAGATGGTCAATAGTAAGGTATCATGAGATGTTACATAGCATGGTTACATTGGGTTTATCTCTTAAACTGGTCTCAAGAATATTGTAAAATTAAATGGAATTTTCCTTCTATTTAGTATGCAATCATATTGCAGTTCACCATAGCTATAACATCGTTCCTTCACTAATATAATAATTCTAATATCAAGGTTCTTGTATTTAAAATGTTTTGGTCATATAAATAATTTACCATGGTATCGATAAATAATCAAAAGAACTAATTTTCAACATTAAACATATTTTTAATAAAGTGTGGTTATAGTACCCATAAATTAAGTCACCTTACTTACAATATTATGCAACTGGAAGAGACAAGGCTCATATTAATTATATATGATTCTTGGTTTACATTATAAGGTTATCTTATATCTAAATATTTGACCTATAACTCTTTGCCATCTTATTTACCTTAAGACCCAACATAAATCTATTCAAATAATTAACCTTTGAATTTAATAAGATCTTGGTTTATGAATTTCTCCCGAACCTGAATTCTTTCACATATGAAATGTTAGAGTGAATAATTTATCTATTCATTATACTTAAGTGTACTTATGTTGCTGAGGTTTGAAAAAATCTTGTGTAACTAAAAGTGCAACCTTAGTCCTCAATAGGTTACCAAGTTGTTTGGTAAACCTCATGTGCATACCTTGGGGTTGAAAGAATTTCCATCTCATCTCAAAGGTCACTCAACATTTGGCATCAAGGTTGATGACTTGGTCAAATGGGTTGTTGCTTTGCACATTCCAAGTGATCCTAAATTTGACACCAATAGGACACTTGTCTACTTATTTGTGCCACATGATGGGACACTTCTTAATCCACATGATAGGAGGATTTCCTCTTCCTTTCTTATTTAAGCAAGCTTGTAATATACATTTCAATTAACTCTTATCAATCTCTTTGATAATGGTGAATTAGGCTCATCATTTTATGCAAGTGTTATTTTTGTGGAAGCATAAGGTTTTTGTTGTTATGAACTTGTTTAGGAATTCCAACCTCAAAAAGGTAGCACATGAGGTTCAAAAAATAACTTAGTAAACTCTAGAGGCTTAAAGAGTGCACATTCAATTAGACAAGATGTTGTCTAAACTCATCAACCTAAGTAACCTTAATTATAGTGAATAGATATATTATTAATTCTAACACCCCCCCTTAAGTGATACTTAGGGAAATCACAAAAGTGCAAATAGATAGAAATGTGTCTCGGCTACTGGGTCATGTTAGGTACCCATGTAGAAGGTAGAAGGTAGATGGTTAAGGGTAGAGGGGACAAATATAGGAGTGAGAGAGAGAGAGAGACTTGAGAAAAGGAGAGGTCAGGGAGGGTGAGACTTGACAAAAGAGGGAGTGGAGGAGTGGAGAGGGTTTATGGGTTTAGATTTTATGGTTATGGTTTATGTTTAGGGGTTATGAGGGGAGAGAGGGAATGGAGAGAGAGAGGGGAGGGAGGGAAGGAAGGTGGAAGGGAGAGATGGAGAGGAGGAGTGAGAGATAAGCAGGAGGCTAAGGGTTAAGGGTAGTGCTGGCTGGGTTTTATTAAGCTGCTGTTGGTCTTCTAATATACCTATAGGATTGCCAATTCCAATCAAGGGTAGCTCAAAGGACCTTGACCAACTAACGAGGACTTTGAAAATCCTCCTACACTTTGGGCTCTGCAAGACCTGAGAGGGTGATCCCTTAATGAATTTTACATAACCTCACACTCATTATCGTAAACAAATAATAATAACAATAGATAACTTACTTTAATAGCTCAACATAATAGGATAATATTGAAATCGTAATGGTTGTTCAAGAATATCAACTATTTGGAGCATGAGATAACTACAATGCATTCCACAATGTAAAATAGTCATTTATTTGCAATTTGTAGAAAGCGCTAGGTAAAGACAAACAAAATACTGAACCATACAAATTAGTACAACTTACATCAGTGCTATATATCCATTGAGGGAGTCAAATTCATAAACATTTAAGGGTTTATGATAGATTTAACACATAACATATAAGATCCTTGAAAAGATTGCCTTACAATTTCATCAACATGTCTAACCCAATACTACTTATCAATCCTTATAAAACACATATCCACCTACAATCTCATTCAAGCATTTTAATTAATTCCTTGAATTAAATCCAAAACAGAAATCATACACATCACAACAATGAGATGAACGAGACAACCCTTGATTATCTTATTCAAAATTCAGATATGCATGTACAATGGAGAGACATGAGTTTGAATTAATTATTTCAATTCAAATTTTGTAATTCTCATAAAACATCAAATCCCCATGAATTCAAAACCTACTACAGAATGACTCAAAACCTAAATTGCATTTTCTTTAAAACCATCAAACTTTACAATTTGCTCTACAACTCTACCTAGACTCGACCAAAAAATATCTAACTTGCTAACTCGTACTTCTAGCCTTGAAATCATTCTTATAGAAAATGAAGGAGAAAACAAGCATCGGGCCAGAAAGTACACATGTCACTAGCCAATTAAAACACCTGGTGATATTCCAAAAATTGTTACAACATCAATCACCCTGAAGAATCTTCTTGTTCATAGTGCCTGCTGAGAATGGTTGATGTAGCAACAAAAAACCTCAAGAATCCCGTGCCCAAATTGCCACCAAAAACAAAACTGGAATCCATTGTAATTGCAATAGATGATTTTCCAACCGTTAGCAACCCACTCTTTTACTCCTCCTTAGTTAAATACTTATTTACCCATTTCTAATATTCCTCATCAGTTGGCCAGTCAAAATTAATTACCTCATTCACCTTGACATTATAAGGTGTGTATTTAACTGCTACCTAATTTTCCTCTCTTTCAAAAGATTCCAAAAATGAGCTAGTGCCAATGATTTTGTCCATACAGCTCACCAACAAATCATAATTTGAGTCATCACAAATTAATTTAATTTGATCATTGATGACCTCATTTGCCTGATCTTGCCACTACTGGAGTGACCTGATATTCCCCTACTCATCAATTATGTTAGGTAAAAATGTGTTACCCCAATCATCAAAATTCTTCACCAACTTTTTGATCTTCCTACTCAAGTCATTTGGTAAGGTCTGAAAACCTTGCAATGATTTAACTAACACTTGAGTATGCCTTAATGATTGGGGCCTATTATTTATATCAAACCTTGAGGCCTTATACATTATATCTAAATCACTGGCCCTAGGGATCCAATTTTCAATTAATGGTATAACTACCTCCTGATCCCTATCAATATTCTTTATTGCATCTAATAATAAAGAATATAAAGAATATATAGATGATAATCTATTATCAACTTTCTCATTCAAGTGCCTTAAGACAACAGTAACAATCTCCTTTTGCTTTAAAAGGGATCCCTCCTCACTTACCTTCAATGATGCTTGTAATTCTTCAATTTTTTGCATTAGTTGCTTCTTTGTAGGATCAACAGAGCATTCTACCTCTTCATCAATTTGTTCTAAAGAAGGGGTGAGGGAAGGATTTTGACTAGGAGACCCTGGTGTGGAAACAATAGGAGAAGCAGGAAGCACTGACCCTGATGTAGAAGGCAATGTACTGATCCTTAGAGCACTTGATGTTTCCCCAATCTATTTGTACCTTAACCTATCCACCTCAGTTTGTAGTTCAATATTCCTTTGTTGTATCTTACTATACTCCTCAATTAAAAGATTGTATTTCTCCATTAGGCTTTTATTTTCAACCTCCTCTCTTTCAACAGTCTTTTGGGCCAATTTGGCCATATTTACAGTTAAATTAGTAGCCTCAGTGGTTGAGGTCTCTAAAGCCCTCTTTATTATTAACCCTCCTCTAAAATTTGGGTTAATATCAGTAACATTTGGCTTTTTCCCTTGAGGGGCCAATGCCCAAATTGCCAAGGTCTCATATTCTTCACTGAAGGCAGAATCTTGCAACGCTGCCTTGACCTCTTCTTCAAAGTCTTGCAAGGGATGCTTGGACTTTAGAATAGTATTAAAAGCTACAACATCTGCAATGTCCCATTCAGGTAAAATCAAGACACCAGCTTGACTTACCATTTTTCTTCCTTCCTCAGGAGTGATGTTCTTGAATTCATCCATTAATTCAGCTTTCACTTCATAATCATTCTCCTGGTCTGACTTGTCAGGCCTCAATTCTCTTCTCTTCTTACACTTATCTTGGTATTCTTCAAATTTTTAATCCTCCATACCAATTGCAAGAAGACAAGAGTTTTTACAAATGCATCATCATCTAGAAACTCCTTACATGATTCCATCCTTGCATCTTGCACATATTTACCTTTCATATCCAAGTCGGATAAAACCAACTCAGCTGGCCTAGGAGGGGAAGGCATACCAATCTGCATATCGTGATCAGTAACAACAATTTCATCCATCAAATCCTCTTGTGGTTGAGCAGTTCTTTGCCTCTTAGGGCTTGGCTCGGATGGTGGTGATGAGGGACTATCCTCAAGTGATGATTCCAAATCAATGATTTTAATTGCCCCAGACATTTTGAATTTTGGACCTGGCTGTGTAGGCAATTTCATTATTTTTTTTCCTTTTCTATCCACTTCCTCCTCATCACTATTGTCATCCTTTTTCCTCCTGTAAATGGGCCACCTTTCTGTAGGTTGATATGTTGGCCTTGTCTCAATTGGCCTGGCACCTTGTCCCTGTACACCCAGACTCAATTCTAAGTTTATCTTCTTGGTCCTCAAGGTGCCTATAATTTCTTTGAAGTTTTCCATCAGAAAGTCAATTTTCTTATGGTGTGGACTAAACTCCAACAATGGATCATACTTTGGATCCATTTTGTGCAAAATATCCAATAGATTATCATAAGCTATCCATTTCTCCTTGTTCAACTCTTTGCTATTTAGGTCAAATTCGTTTCTAATCAAATCCTCTGGAAAGTTAAACTCATGCAAAAACTTACCACCTTTCATTATTTATCTGAAAAGGGCAAAGAAACCCTCAGGATCTTGTTGCCGCTTTGGACCACACCTCAAATGGTAATCTTTGAATAATTTTACAAAATGCACCCAACCTCCTTTTGAAAATATAGAATCTGATACCATTGTATAATCTGGGAAAAAGTTCCTTTACTCCTTTCCCAAGTAAGGTTGTCCTCATGGATACAAACTTAATCTACATACAATCAACCTCTCTCAGAACCCCACTCTTGGTGGTATACTGTATGGAAATATATAAAGGGGTCCTTGGAAAACCATATAGCCTCAAATAGTGTTGACTATGTATGGAATAATGTCACCCCAAGAGTGGAAGAAGACTTTCAATCTCGAAATTCTCCCTTTTGGTCTAAGGAAATCATGCAATTCCATAGGAATCCTAGGCACATTCACCATCACCCCTGGCCCCTCATTTGAAAGAAAACAATTATCAAAATGGTACATAACTAGTGCTTCTCTCTCTTAAGGAAGGATAAATCTATAGTCTATATCTATAATTCCATCCTCTTAGAGAAAAATTCAACATTCTTGAACAAGAACATATACATTAACAAAGAATACCAAAAGAATTGAGTGCCTATATCATTTTTCTAAAACTTCAACAACCCTTCATGTATCCTTTCAACCAAGAAAGAAGCAAAATCATAAGTTATAGAGAAGTTAGGGTGTTGTATTTTCACCCCCATGAACATGTAAGCAATGGGCATCATAGTACTAGGATTGAAACCTAGAATCTGGCATAATGAATAAAAAGTGGCCAAGAAATGATTTGTAAAACAATTTAATCTGAAAGGTTCTTGGTCACTAGGGCTAATATGAAATCTTGAACCTCCTGCCCTAGTCAAATGAGGTGGGAGCAACTTGGCTCTGAAAAGTGACTTCAACTTCCCATATTCCTGCTTCATCTCCTCAAGATTGATTGGAACCAAGTACACACTAGGCTCACTCAAATCAAAAACCTGTTGGAATTCTTCTCTGTTAATGCATAACATAACCCTTCCATCATTATCTCTTATTACCCATGTGACAGGGTCATATCATGCAACAACTGCCCTAAGCAAGTCTACATTAGGGAACACATTTGGCACCACTAGCTTCCCCAAATCATACATCTATCCATTCAAAAAGGGGTGAGGAAAATTCCTCTATCCATACCACAATCTGAACATCTCCAAACCTGTGAGAGGAACCCTAGCATCAGCTATATTGGAACAATTATATACTAACCCTTCCCCTAGGATTTTTCCTCGCATCAAAACCAATCCCTTCTTCCTATCATTTGTTGACAAGGGAAATTGATCCAGGAAGTCATCATATAGGTTCCTATTTAAATAATCAATTTGGCTAGAATGTTGCTTTGGTGGTGCCATCTTAGATAAACTAGGGCCTCTTTACAATTTCAAACTTTAAACAACTAGGACTAACCAGAAATATGAAATTACAGAATAAAACCCTGCAATTTCTCACAATTTAGTTAACCTATAGCCCTAAAACATTTATCAACAAGCCCTACGACAAGCACACAACAAATTTTCCCAAATTCAGGTTTAAAATAACTAGGAGATGCAAAACTTAACTCACGACTTTGTGTTTGCAAAAACTCCAACTTCTTGTTGTAGCAATTCTTAACTTCATCTTCGGCTTCAAGACTGCTTCACAAAGATACTTGAATGCTTTATGATACAATAAAAGTAGGAGAATTTTTTTTTTTCGATCAAATCATGCTAGTAAGTGTCTCATCCACCATTAAAGCTTACTCGTGCACTACATGAACGACTCCAATTGTATTTGATGCAGATTTAAATATTAGTCGTCGATCCTTCACTTTGATCATATCATCAAATGAATACCTTCAAAACAACTGAAACAATCATCCACATGGCCATAAGGGCCCACTATACCATATGCTCCCAAGGAAATCCATGTGGCGTTTGCTTGCGATATCGTGATCAGTAAAGACCTTGCAACTTTTGATCACGCGATAGCAGGAAACCGTAGATCTTGATCATCGGTAATCTTGTTCTTTCAATACAGTCGCCAGCTTTTCCATTAACCATTGAGCATCTTCCCCACTGAGATCATAACATATCCGCTAATTTGAAACACATGCATCTCACAAATGCTTTAGTAACCCGCTACATAATGTATTAAAGCCAAATTAATTTACCAAAGTATTTCATTGTTCCTTCGGCTTCACCAAATGAGACATGTGGCTCTTTCTCGTGATATCGCAATCAACCAAAGTAGTGTGGTGGGGTCTTCGTGGGATGGTGGGGAGCAGCTGAGATCAAATGATAATTGATCAACGGTCACACAAATTTTTCCCCCTGCAAAATAAAACATTTATTAAAAGAACAAGGGGACATCACTAGGAAAATGATAAACAACAACATAAGTTTTTTCAAAACGATGAAGCACGAGGCCATCCAAGACTTAGGGAAAAATAAAATCATGTGAAGGAATTAAAAAAATAAGACCAAGAGGACCCAGCCTAGACGAAACGATGGGGCATAAGTTGTTTTTAAAACCCCTCCAAAAGTAACAGCAAAATAGATCCCACCCAAGGCGTAAGATAAACAATAGGGTTTAACATGAAGACAAAGACAAAACCCCAAACTTAGGATTTTCCCAACACCATAAAAGACTAGTAACATAAGACAAGATAGGAAAGGAACACAAGGAGCAAAAATTGAAACTCCATCAGGCTATGTTGGAACAATTATACACTAATCCCTCCCCTAGGGTGTTTCCTCGTATCAAAACCAATCCCTTCTTCCTATCATTTTTTGACAAGGGCAGTTGATCTAGGAAGTCATCATATAGGTTTCTACTTAAATAATCAATC
>VDFB02220503.1:0-18107 GCA_007258455.2 Sequoia sempervirens | reverse complement strand
TGAATTCAAAATATTATGGTATCTTTTATTGAAGATTATTCGAGGAGGGAATTTGTATATTTTTTGAAAAATAAATTAGAAGTGTTCAGTCAGTTTAAAGAGTTTAAGAACTTGGTAGAAAATCAGACTGGAAGAAAAATTAAAATTTTAAGGACAGATAACGGTGGTGAATTATATTCTAGAGATTTCGAAAGGTATTGTAAAGACCATGGAATCAAGAGGCATAAATCAACACCTTACACTACATAGCAAAATGGAGTTGTTGAAAGGTTGAACAGGACACTGATGAAGAAGGCAAGAAGTATGTTGAACAATGTTGGTATGTAGCAGAAGTTCTAGGCTGAGTTTGTGGCTACAACATGTTACTTGTTGAATCGATCTCCTTCGCCAACACTTGTCAACAAAATTCCTATGGAAACTTGGTCTAGTAAGAAGCCCTCTCTAAGACATATTCATGTCTTTATCTATGAAGCATATGTTTATATTCCATAAGAGAAGAGATCTAAATTGGAGAAAAAAGTTGTTAAGTGTATCTTCATTGGCTACGACATTGGTGTGAAATTATACAAGCTTTGGAATCCTATGATTGAAAAGGTTGTATACAATAGAAGTTTAATCTTTTGGGAGCTGAAAATTTCTTTAGTGGATGTATAGTCAAGGATGAAAGAAAATAAAGAGGAAAATGATGTTGTTGAAATACCTCTAACTCTAGAAAAAGAGGAACAACACATTGATAGTGTACCTGAAATTGAGCAGAGTTCAAGCAGTTTTGAGAGTTCTGAAGAAGAACCACAACCTTAGCATCAGCCTATGAGGAGGTCTACACATGAGAAGAAGCAACCTGATAGGTATGGGTTCTCAATGTTAGATTCTACTTGTGCCTATACTTTAATCACTAGCACTGATGAGCCTAGGACTATTAAAGAGGAAATTGGAATGCCTAATTCAAACTCTTGGTTGGAAGCCATGAATGAAGAAATGGCATCATTAAAGAAAAATGACACTTGGGATCTAGTTCCATTTCCTGAAGGTAGAAATCCTGTGGACTGCAAATGGGTATTTATAAAGAAAATCAATCTGGATGGCAGTGTTGAAAAGTACAAAGCAAGGTTGGTTGTGAAGGGATATTCCCAGGTAGAGGGAATTGATTATGGAGAAATTGTTTCTCTTGTAGCAAAGATGACATCTATCAGATTTATTTTGTCACTTGTAGAAGCATATGACTTGGAGATTGAGCAAATGGATGTGAAGACAACATTTTTTCATGGTGGTCTTGAAGAAGAAATTTATATGTCCCACCCTGAGCACTTTGTGGAAAAAGGTAAAGAAAATCTAGTTTGCAAGTTAAAGAAATCTCGATATGGTTTGAAACAGTCACCTAGAATGTGGTACCAGAAATTTGACACATTTTTTTTATCATTGGGTTTTGTAAGATTGAAATCAAATCATTTTTTTTACTTCAAAACTAAAAATTATCGAGTTCTTATTATTGCACTCTATGTTGATGATATGTTGTTCATAGGGAATAGTAAGTCTATGATTTATGATCTAAAATCTCAATTGTCTACAAAGTTTGAAATGAAGGATCTTGGTGCAACAAGGTATATTCTGGGAATGGAAATAACCAGGGATAGAAAGAGAAGAAAGCTTTGGCTTAGCCAAAGTAAGTATATTAACACTATTCTGGAGAGATATAGTATGACTGATTGCAAGTAGCTAGTTGTTCCAGTTTTACAAGGAATGAAGCTATCTATTGAAGATTGTCAAAAATCTCCTACTGAGATGGAGGACATGACTAGAGTGCCTTATGAAAGTGTAGTTGGAATTTTAATGTATGCAATGGTGTGTACTAGGCTAGACATTGCCCAAGCAGTGGGAGTACTTAGTTGGTTTAAGGTTAATCTAGGAAGGTTGCATTGGGATGCTATAAATAGAGTATTAACATACTTGAAGGGCATCGGCAGTATACCTTTGCGTTATCGGAAGCGTCACCTTACTAGATCCTTAAATTTTAGCGCGATCATTCATGATGGGCGTGTATATTTTATTTGTGATTATCTTCTGAAAATAAAATCTGCAATCTGCGCTGGATATATTCTTTCACGATGAATGGTGGCGCAACCAGCTGGATGGAGCAAAAGCGCCAGTTGCAGTTCTTATCCACCATAAAGGCTTTATGGCAAAGTAAAACTCAATGCCTCAGTGGAGGAGGCCTGGTCGGTTCAGGATATCGAAGCGCTATTCCTTTGATGGTTGATTTTCGCTACTCTTTGCTGGGCGATAACGAGCGTCATCTGGTTCCGCAAAATCCAACCTTCCATGCCAAGACGGTAAAACATATTGATGTGCAATACCACTTTGTACGTGATATGGTGGAAGATTGAAAGGTCTATTTGTAAAAGGTTGATACTATGAAGAATGTTTTTGATACATTGACAAAGCTAGTGAGCATGGATAAGTTCAGATGGTGTGCAAATTTGATGGGCCTTGGGGTAAAGAATATTTAGTGACTTCATATATTGAAAAGGGTTCAGTGAGTTCTTCATCAAATGGGAGATTTTTTAGAAAATATGTCTCAAACTTGCTGGTATAGCCCTAGTTCTATCACAAATCAGCTCAGAATTTCATAAGTGTTACTTTCATGCTTGTACCACTATACCACTAGGTGATTGTGAGAGAGGTGTAGTAGTGCGGTGTACCGCCACCCCACAGGAGCCTTCTTGCTATCTAGCAGTAGTGTGGTGTACTACCACCCCATGAGATCATCCTAGCTATCTACTGGTAGTGTGGTGTATACCACAACCCCGCAGTGATACTTGATCAAGCATGATAGTTGTACAGTAGACATACCACTGTACGGTGACTTTGAAGTGGACCATGGGTGAATGAGCATGGACTTGGTTGAATGCTGAGGTGTACACCAAATAGTGGAGGATGTTACTAACTTGGAGATGGTTGTTCAATGACTGGTAAGTTCGACAGTTGCTCAACAAAGGAAGCTAAACTGAACCGTTTATGTAGAGAACATTTCGATCATGGTTGTTGCTATACATTTCAATGTACTATATCTATTATGTGTTAGATGGTCGAATGATCAGTAAGTGTTCTTCATTGTATGATGTATATGTATTTTAATAGTGAGACATAATGAAGAGTGATCAAAATTTGTTCTGTACAAGGTTGATCAGGGAAATGTTGTTGTTGTGAGATTGATTATCTGAAAGGAGAGTCTGTAACTTGTATGTAATTCAATTACTGTAATACAAGAGATTTTTATTTGGTGTGGTGGGTTTTTCTCTTGTAATGGTTTTCTGACCTAAATCTGGTGTTCAATTATGTATGTGTTTATTTCACTATTCTATTATTCCTTTCATGTGCATCTTAATGAACTGTAATTACAAAATTTAAAGACATATCTGCATTCTTCTCTGATTTTTGACATTAGGAGAGTTTGTTCTGCACCTTAAACTTTCCTTACACTTTAAAGTAGAAGAAGACATGATAGCTTACTTGGAAATCCCTATGCCAATTCATATGTTTCCAATAAGATATGTCATGAAAAGAAGGGGTTTCCCTAAAAATTCATAACTAAGTATGTCACATGTGAGCCAACTTAAGGCATGTCGTCCACATCCCAAGCTTGCTCGTACATAGACATGGAAGGTGGTCAACTAGCTAGAAGAGAAAATGACAAGTGACATATGGGGACAAGGCTAACTAACCCCTTGCCCCCACTTAGTACAGGACAAGGATAAGCTAAAATGATTGATGTGAAACATGCTAGATTGAAAATTTGTAACAATTAGAGGAATTAGGTGGCCCCACATAAGGAAGAACACCATATTCCTTAAGATTTTGGATTTTATTACTCAAATATTTACATTCATTTGTAGAATTACCGTAAACTCTATGATATGCAAAAAATGAACTCCTGTAGTAGAATTTCTTTCATGTTCTTGGAGGGAGAGATATCAAACAATCTTTGAGTCTCAACAAGATACTCTCTTGACCAAAAGTAGCAGATGTTCCTTTATTTTATAACAAAGATATCTCTTGCTTAGTACAAGGTGTGGTACCTACACAAACCTCTTTAGATTGCGAGATTTTGTACTCTTCTATGCAGGAGAGTGTAAAATCTAACGAATTCAAATTATTAGTGTTTTATGGGATGACATTGACATTAAGTGAAGATTTCTTTATTTGTTTCATTTCTTTCAATGGATAATAATCAAAACCACTAGTGTCTGTTATTTCTAGATGCACTACTGCTAAAGTTGGTTTAGAGGAATCCTTTGTGAGAGTGTTGATATTGAGTTAAGGTTTTTTTTATTGTTTGATTTCTATCAAAGGACAATAACCAAGACCATAGGTTGTTTGTTGTGTGTTAGGCTCTCTAGGCACACAGATACCTTTTTCTCTAGCAACACATCATTTTCCACTATACCCAAGTTGTTTCATAAGTCTGTAACCTTTTCCATAAAGCTTTTTCATTTCTTTATGATTCTTCGATGGTTGTTGATGTATAGCTCTTAATCAAAGTTTGTTGTATAATCCACTTTTCTTCTGTAAAATTGGATGGATACTTTTCAAGCAATTCTCCAAATTTTGCTGACATTACCACTTTTCTTTTCCCTTTCTAAAACCTCGCTTTGACCTTATATTCTCCTACAGAATGTTGGTATTCAAAATTCGGCAATTCCTAATCATCTTCTAATGAAGGCTTCGGTGAATTTCTTCACGTGACATTTTTTTCTTTTTATCCTTCTGTTGTATTTAGCTCCAAATTGTATAGCGGGTGTCATTGTTTTCTTCAAAGTATTCTCTTCACATTTCTCGTTCGCTTAAAACAACTATATAGTTCAGATTGGCTTTGATCAGTAAAACTCCCTCGTTTTGCAGACATATTTCAAATATTAAAGGAGCCATGGCACCGTGATGCATCTCATGGAACTTTTTCATGGTATTCCTGAAAATGAAGGATGTATGGAAGCTCTCATCAGGCAATTTTAGCTTAAATAGAGCTTGTGTTATCATTTACATCATAATAAAAGTAATCACACCGAGCAGTTGCTTTCCTACATTTCCAAATCCTTGAACTAATAAGGAATCAAGTTTTATTTTTGATTTATCCACTCCCAACTTATCTAAATAGTTCACACTAAACACATTAAGAGTATTTAGTTTTCATACCAAGTGGTCCTTTTTATCTCCTCGTGGCTATTATATCCGGGCTACATCGCTGAATGCATCGAAGATTTCTCTTCCCATCTCCAAGGGTGGGTTTCCATGCCGGTGAAAGCGTAATTTCAGCGGCTCAATTGTATTCTTATTCCTTGCATTAGCTGCCACAGCTGGGCATTTGTACTTGTAGAGTAAACCCAACCTGTAAGGCTGCTTAAGCATTACGGTGCAAGTAACTTAGGCAGGCTTTCCAATAAGATCCCATAAGAAAAATCTGTAACATACCCCAGCCCTTTAAAAATATACTCCTACACCATGAAGTGCAAATGAGGTATTACCTAGGCAAGGATGGGACAACACATTCAGCGGTAGGATGTTGAAGTTTTTTTATTGGTTTTGAATTGTTCCTAGTGGTTAAAGGGCTATAAAACAGTATTGTAGTCTGCTCTAAGTGGAAACATTGTTCTTGGCGTAAGTTCATGGAGAATAAGGACGAATTTGTTTTTGTAGTGGTAAACACATACCTTTGCATTTTCACACTTAATTTGGACCTATTTTGGCACCCTTTGCATTAAATTCCCTTTAGTTCACTTATTATGGGCCCTTAAGACCTTTTTTTGTGCATCCCGAGGCATATTTCAAATCTAAACCTGACCAAAATTGATAAACAACCATTAATCTTGGTAACACACCTTTCAAATTTGCAAATGAATCCTTGTGGGACCAAGATGCCCTTGGTGGCATCTTAGTCCCACCTAGTGGAACCGAGATGCCACCTAGGGAATCTTAGTCCTGAGTGCTTTATTTTTGGGAATTAAGAGTGGGAAATGAAAATATTTGAATTAAATTAACATTTTGTTAGCCTTCAGGATCTAATAATCAGGTTATTAGATAAGAGTGCCTATAAAAGTAATATTCACACCTTATTTTCACATAATTTTTGAAGAGAGAAGAAGTATGAAGAAGGAGAGTTTCAAGAAGCAAGGATTTAAAGTCTTGGAGTAGCCTTCTATTGTGTTTTTGTAAGTTTTTCAAGTCCATTTTCAAGCCAAGATCTAGCATTTCCAAAGAATAATAATGAATGCATATGGATGATCATGAGAGATTATAGGTTGGAGATGCAACTAGCCATTCTTCCAAGACTAAGGACTTGTTTTTTGATTGATTCCATCTTCCATTTTTGTTCTATTTTCTACCTAAGGAAGTTACATTTAATGTTTATGAATTATTAGGGTGATTAGAGATCTCCTTTGTAGGTCACTTTCATTTGCATTTTAGGAATTACATTCTAACACACTTGAATAGGGTTTATCAATGTTATAGCTTGTATAATATTAGAAACACTTGAGATTAGGGCACACACACATTTCCATTTTAAGATCTATGCATTTTCATAAACAATCAATCCAATTTGCTCTATCTTGTAGGTTATTTTCATGTCTAATTTAAAGATCAAGTGGAAGGAAGCAATTCTCAAACTCAGATTCTACACCAAAATTTAGAAAATTCAGATTGGGGATCAGATGGCTACAAGTCCTCCCAAGTGTAATTTTGTAGATATCCTTTCGGAATCTGGTTTTGCATCCAGCACTGCTACAGTTCTCTCTTAAAAAATAAAGTGTGGACTAATAAGAAAAATAATGCAACCTTAGTCCCCGAAGCAGTTAACAATTTGGAATGCCCTTTGCATTTCTTCAAATCCTCTCAGAGGGGTACATTGACATCCTTTACTTTCATTGTATAATTTCAATGTCACTATTAATTCTAAATCAACATTCCTTCACATGCTTAGGTTGTGGAGCTGGGAATGCATACTGTGTGCTTTCAAAGTTTTTGTTTATGGCAGACCCTTTGAAGTTTGGGGAAGAACCCTTCCTAGTTTTTTCTGAGTATTGATACCCCTGACTCACCTTGTGAGGGCTGATGGGGCCTAATCCCAATTAGGACTCCCTGAAGACATACTGAGTGACAATTCTAAAATAAGTGGGTTTCCCAAATTTTTCACATATTGTTCACTCAGAACCCACCCTTGGATTCTGCCTTTCTCCTTAGCCTGGAAGTCTGGTATTAGCCAGTTCTCTGGTGATCTTAGGTTGTGAATTACCTTTTCACTTAATTTCTACTTAGTGAAACAAGATCAGGCCTTTTCATTTAGTGAAATTGCATCTAGGTTTTCAGTTAATTTGCATTTCATGAAATTTCATATAGGTTGAAGATTTTTTCTTCTCGGTGATCATTTCCATCTCATTGAAAAAGTCCCAAAAGTGCTGTATTGTTAATCATCCTAAATTGTATGCTCTGAATTATCATGGCTGCATTCAAATTTAAAAATTCGTGATTTAACTTGCAAATCTAAAATGCTTCTATTATTATTGCATTTTTTCTTGTATTCATTTACATAGTTTTTTATTTCTAAACATTAGGTCCCTAGGTAGGCAACCTAAGAACACTATTATCAACTTAGATCTTGCTTTTAAAAAAAAAAAAACATTTACTAGGACTAAAACTCCCTTACTGGCATCTTAGTCCCTCTTAGGGTTTTTGATCCAAAATCCTATTTGAGTTGTGTGCTTTTTGTTCCAATTTTTGGAACCTCTAAATTTCATCAAGAGGACAAAGATTCCCTTCTTGGCATCTTATTCCTTGTGTAGCTTGAGGTTATAGTTTTCAAGGTTAAACAATGAATTTCTCTTGTTTTGTTTTGTTGTAGTTAGTTTGTTGTTTCAATTTTCCAATTTATTGTTCCATGCATTTCCATAGTTTATGTTTACAATTCTTGATAAAGATAGATTATTTCACTTTCATTTTGTTAGAAATAGATTTCATTTTACATTCATTAATAAACCAAAATAAAAAAAATAACATTAACTAGCATAGGTTCATGGTTATTTAAAGTATGTCAAAACCCTTTTTCCAAGTTAGTGTAACCCTCAATCCTTTTAGTAGTGATGACTTTTATATGTTATGTGAATCCCTTGAGGACTTTGTCTCACAAGGTTCATCGACTAAGGCTTGTTCAAAAACACCTAAAAAAAGAGAATTAAATGTCATTCAACCTTAGCTTATCCTTTATCCACCTTCAAACAAACCTCAACCTTCAAACAAACCTATCCTTATCCTTGAAGCCCCTAAAGAAAATGTGTCACAAAAATTGAGTTATAATACTATTGCTCATACATATAACACAAGGAATAATAGACAACCTCAACCTAATCTCATTTCATTACCATTTCCTAATCCTATATTGCCTAGTGCTCCTTGTTTACCATCACATAGTGGAAAGGAGTATGATCTTGTTGAACAAATTAAGAATACTCTTGCTAATATTTCCTTATGGGATCTTATTCAAGCCTCACCTAGTTACCACACTATGCTTCAAATAGCCTTACAACAAGTTTTGGTTTCTCCTAATACAAATGAAAATGATGCATGACATCTCTAATACAGGGAATGAATACAATTAATGTAGACATTAACTTTCACTAACATGAGCTCCCTCCCTTGGAAATGAGAAATAAATATGATGTATTCATGATAATAGCCAAATACAACACCATGGGAATAAAAAGGACCCTTGTTGATAATGGCTCAGCTTTGAATGTGTGCAGTGTAAACCTTTTAGATAAGTTGGAAGTTGATAAATCAAAATGAAACTTGATTCCTTATCAATTCAAGGATTTGAAAATATAGGAAAGAAACCACTTGGTGTGATTAATTTTCCTTTTCCAGTTGGAAAGGCTACCTTACAAACTCCTATTCATGTTATGCCTTATCAACTTTCATACAATCTTCTTTTAGGAAGACCATGGATTCATGAGATTCATGTGGTGCCTTCAACTCTTCATTGTATCATGAAGTATGTCTATAAGGAAAAGATATATGAAATTGAAATGGACCTCGAGCCCAAAATTTTCTTGCAAATTGAAAAAGGAACCACTAGTTCTGAAAACATTAATTCCAACAAAAAAATAAAGCCTATGAAAGAGGAAACACAAGAGATGGAAATTGTGTCAAAATTAGCAGATGATGATTGGGGTTCCTTGGAGTTCACACCTTCATTTAGGGGAGAATATATAATCACAGGAAAAGAGGATGAAAAAAAAAGAAACCAATGGTTATGTCAACAAAGAACTTGGGAGAAAACTCACAAGCATCTACCTCATCTACTCTTGAAGAAGAAACAAGATACACAACAAAATTTGATGAGATAGGTTATCAACAACCACCAAACCCAAAAGAAATGGGAAAACTTTATGGGAGAGGTTATGGACTTATGAAACAATTGGGCTATAGTGGAAGAGGATGTGGAAAGAAAGAATAAGGAATTCATGTTCCTAGAGAACTTAACATGCAAGAAATGAAAAATGGTTTGGGATACTGCCCTTCTAAGATATCGCAAGAAAACACGAGACCTTCATTAAACATCAACACCATTATGTGTAAACCAAAAAAAAATCTACTCTAAAGCATCCATATTTGCTTGATATGAATTATGAACCATCATGGGAATACTTTGAAGATGACGAAGCCTTAAAACAAATGCTAGGATTTTATGATAAACCATCTACTCCTCTTAAAAGTAAAAAGGTTACATGTGCTATGATAAGCACCAAGTAAAAAGATGGATAAAAGGAGAACAGTGAGATAAAAATGAATAATGAAGAATACAACCCTAAATTTTTGAGATCAAACATACTTCCTTTAGGAGATACAATGGATATAGCAATGGACATCAATGATAAAGTGAAATTCATTAAGATAGGAAAATGCCTCGATGATGGAGAACAAGAGGATACTGCAACTTTGCTTCATGAATTTCCTAAAAATTTTGCTTGGATTTAATCAGATATGCCAGGAATTGACCCTAAGATTGTAACACACAACATATTCCTTGCTGAAAATGCTAAGCCCATTAGACAGAAGATTCAAAAAATGAACCCTAAAATAGACTTTTGAGTTAAGGAAGAAATTGAGAAACTCCTTGAGGCTAGTTTCATAAGACATACAGATTATTCTCCTTGGATGTAAAACATTGTTGCAGTCGCAAAACCTGATAATCATATTAGGATGTGTATGGATTTTTGTGATTTGAATAAAGCATCTTTAAAAGATGACTTCCCCTTCCTAATATTGACATGATAGTAGAATCGACTGTGGGACATGCTTTGTTGTCATTCATGGATGGATTTTTTGGATACAATAAAATTTTCCTCAACCCTCAAGATCATTACAAAACAACATTCACAACTATTTGGGGAACATTTTTTTGGTTATGATGCCTTTTGGATTGAAGAACACGGGTGCATCATATCAACAATCTATGACAATGATATTCCATGATTACATACATAAGATTTTGGAAGATTATGTTGATGATATTCTACCTAAATATTTAACAAGAAACAACAATGTGAATGTTATTCAAAAGATATTTGAGTGAATTCAAATATACAACATGAGATTAAATCTAAAAAAGTGTGTCTTTGGTGTAGATAGTGGAAATTTTTTAGGTTTTATCATATCTAACAGAGGCATTGAGGTGGACACAAAAAAAATTAATGCTATTGTTAACATGTCATGTACTAGAAATATCTCTCAATTGTGTATGTTACAAGGAATAATTCAAGTTATTCAATGATTTGTAGCATCCTTAGTAGATTGAATGTTACCATTTACACATCTTCTCAAGAAAGGCATACATTTCAATTTGAATGATGATTCTAAATAGGATTTTGAGAGTTTGAAAGATTATATTGTCACTCCACCTATTTTACAACCCACTTTGCAAAACAAACCATTCATCCTTTATACATCAGCATCATCCCATGCTCTTGTAGCATTGTTGTCACAACAAGACGAAAAGGGTAAATAACATTCTATTTATTACATTACACGAACATTGATTGATTGATTATGAGAAACGATACACAACAATAGAGAAACAATGTTTGGCTCTTGTATTCACTACCAGCAAGTTGTGACATTACTTATTGAATGCCAAAATACATGTAATGACAAATTTTTACCCTTTAAAACATATTTCACTAAAATAGATTTATCTAGACACTTAGCTAAGTGGGTAATGTTGTTGACTGAGTTTGACCTTAAATTTGTTTCACAAAAACCAATTAAGGGTCAAGCCTTGACCGACCAGTTGGATGATGCTCCTTCTCCTTTAGCATTACCTAGTAATGATTCTTTCCCTGATGATAATGTATAACTGGCTCCAGTACGAGGGTTATGAACAATGGGAAAATGGGTGCTTTATAACCTAGGTCATAGAACACCACTATTCTCCTATTATCATTCAATAATATCCTAGGAAACCTAATTGGATTGACTATCAACCTCACAAGGTGAGTCAATTTTCAATGAGGAGAACCTAGGAGGGGGTTCTTTTAGCATTTAGGAGTTCACCACCAAGCAAATTCTTGGAAAAGACAACTTAACTTTCAACTAACAAAACCTAGTTATGTAAGCCAAATAATGAGTAAAAAAGTTAAAATTAAGCTACACCAAGTTAGGGTATGTGTACCTGAGAAGTCTAGAAATGTAATGAGGATTCCATAAATGTAAAAATTATGTCACAAGTGCTATGGAGGACTAAGATGCTCTTACTATTGTCTTAATCCTACTACTGCTTTTTGGGGTAAAAGTGGAATCTTAGGATGCTGGAATAGGATCTGAAACATTATCTACAAAATTCCACCTAGAAGACTAAGATGCCCTTACTTTTGTCTTATTCTTGATATGAATTTCTAAATTTTTTGAGTGTGGTCCTAAGCTCCAAGGTCTACACTTTCCCATTCTCATATCTGAGGTCCTGAATCTTCTAGATCTAGCATGCAGGTGAGTTTTCATGAAGATGACAACTTTGCAACTTTGACAACTTTTCACTACAAATGATCTTCAAGTCTTCAACCTAAATCTATAATTAGAAATATGCAAGAGAGGGAAAACTTGTTGTTTTTTAGTGAATGGGGGTTTTCCTTGGTCAAACCCCCTTTTGGTAATTAAACCTTGATGTAACCTTGTATGATGCTTGTGAAGAAAATCTACAATCTACCATGTAGTGGCCTTGAAGAATGTAGATCTTGTATCCTTGGATATGATGTCAACAATGGTTGCAAATAGATCTTCAATGTTGCATCCACAATCTAGGCTCAAAAACATGAATGGATGCACTAAACCCTTGAAATGATGCTTGAATCTTGATGATGGATCCAAATGCTTAACGAATTACTCTTGAATGTATAAACTTACCATCAGAATGAATGCTTGAATGATTGTTATGAAAATGATTGGAGGAACCTTATATTTACACTTATTCATGCTTAATATCATGAAATTACATCACATCAAGCCGACATAGGAATTCATTAAAAAAAGGAGGCTAAATGTTGCCAAAATTTAAAATTAAATCTTGAAAAATAAGCCAAGGAGGACTAAGATTCCCTAGGTGGCATCTTAGTCCCAAGACTCAAATCTTGGGGCATAGACTCCAAAAAGGGACCTTTTTAGGTACATTCAAAATCAGGGTCCCAAGACCCATGGAGGAAAAAGATGCCTTAGGTGACATTTTAGTCCTACTCCATAAATTAGGGACACACAAATAGAATCATTAAGTGATCATTTATCTTTTGATCTTTTTTGGGATTTTCCATAGAAATATAGAGTTTATTAGGCTTGTGGATGCAAAATAGGACCAATTAAGCCATAAAGAAGTATAAATAAAGCAAGGCACACCCAAAAAAGTGTGAAAATGTAAGGGTATGCATTTTAATACACTTCATTTAGCCCACACTTTAGTGAGAGGATGAACTTGCTTCAAACTCACACTAAAGTAGCCAACCATGCAATCAAGTGTGATTCCAATGTACGATTGCTAGTAAGATAGGATGATAATGATAAAAAGGTATGATCAATCCCCCAAGGTTGAGATCCCATGACAAACCAACATAGGCACAAAGGAACACACATGAAAATGATATATGAAGCTATAACTAGATTGCTAGAATACATAATCAAGGATAGGAAAAAAAAAAAAAAGGAAAAAAAGAAAGAATGGAAAATACCACGGATCAAGCTTCAACTAGCTGACCAACATGCTATGGACCAGGTTTAAGTTGAAAGAGGTTTACAAGTGGAACACATTGTCCACTATACAAACAAAATGCATGCTCACAAGGGCTACTAAAGCTAGTTGTGCACTAGGTGAGCCCCAAGAGATCCATATCAACTTCATACCCCCATTACTATGATAAGGACAAAAATAAAAATGCATGCTCACAAGGGCTAGTGAAGCTAGTTGTTCACTAGGAGAGCCCCAAGGGACCATATCAGAGCCATACCTCCATGACTTTAATAAGGTACGAAAAGAAAAATGCAACAAGAAAGAGGGATGTTCAAAGGGATTTTGCTTAGTTCATGCAAGGTTTCATCTTAGGGAACATTGTTCTTAATTTTTCCAAGAGAGGACAAGTCAAAGAAATATCACACTCTCAGAGGAAATCAAACACAATGACATCACCAAGAAAGGATGCATCACAAGAAGAAATAAAATCGTACAATGAAACATGAGTGTTAATGGATGCCTCCACTTTAAAGCAGTTTCTAACACCATTGCTATGAACAATTGATTTAAAGTAGAATAAGACATGACAACTTATTCAGAAAGCCTTATGTCAAGTCATATGTTTCCAATAAGCTAATTCATGCAATAGGATGGAAGGGTTGCTTAGTATGTCACATGCAAGCCAACTTCAGGCATGTCATCCACATCCCAAGCTTTCTCAGATTATATGTACATAAAATGTGGTCAACTAGCCAAAAGAGGCAACAATAGGTGACATACGAGGACTGTGTTTCCTAACCTCTTGTCCCCACTTGGTGCAGGACAAGGGTGAGCCAAATATAATGAAAATGAATATCAGTTAGAGGAAATAGGTGCTTCAACATAAGGAAGAGCACCACACTCCTTGAGATGTGGAATTTTGTTACTTAAAGGTGTACACTCATTAGTAGTAGGATCATGAACTCTTGTAGTAGAATCTATTTCATGTTCTTGGAGGGAGAGAAATCATACAATCTTAGAGGAGTCTAGTCAAGATACTCTCTTGATCAAAAGTGGAGGATGTTGCTTTATTTTGTGACAAAGATATATCTTGCTTAGTACAATATTTCATACTTATGCAAGGCTCTTTAGATTGTGATATTTTGTTCTCTCCTTTACTGGAGGGTGTAAAATCTAATGAATTGGAGTCATAAGTGTTTTGTGTGATGAAATTTACATCAAGCAAAGATTTATTTGTTTATTTTCTTTGTTGAAAAGGATAAAAATCAAGACCACTAGTGTCTATCAATTCGGGATGCACTACTATTAAAGTCGGCTTAGAAGAATCTTTTGTGATAGTGTTGATGTTAAGTGAGGGATTTTCTGATGAGTTGGTTTCTATGAAAGGATAATAACGAAGGCCATGAGTTGTTTCTTGTGTGTGAGGCTCTATAGGGACATGAATACCTTGTTCTCTAGCACCACATCCTTTTCCACTATATCCCAGTTGTTTCATAAGTTCATAACCTTTTCCATAAAGCTTTTTAATTTCTTTTGGATTCGGTGGTTGCTCATGATTAAGTTCATCAATTTTTGTTGTGTAATTTGTTATATTTTTTCCTAAAGTGGTTGAGGTGGATGCTTTTGAAGGGTTGTCCAAATTTTGTGTTGGCATTACTGCTTTTTATTTTCCCTTTAATCTCAATGTGCAAAGAAGTATATGGCTTAGGATTGGATTTAATTGTATAAACTTTTTTTGTTATAGACATATTTCATTATACGATGAAGGGTAGAGGGCACAACATGCATCTCATGAATCCATGGTCTACCTAAAAGAAGATTATATGAAAGATCATGAGGCATAACATGAATAGGGGTTTGTAAGGTGGGTATGTGCAGGATCATCATGGAAAAAATAGGCCCTTAAGTGGCAAAAAATTCAAAAAAATTAGAGTTAGGAAACTTGATGTAAAAATTTGAATAAGTTATCTATATTATTTCAAAAAAAAGTAGAATCAGTAGCAACGAATGTAGTTTCTAAACTACTAGATTTTTTTTTTAAATCTATTTGGAGAGGTTTGAAATTTCAATGTAGTAGTAATCTAAATTTTTACTTGAAAAATAAGTAGGTGTTTGTCTAACCACCCTAACCACAATAAAATGATAATATTTTTTATTTTTAGATATAAGTAGAGGACTCATGTCCCAATGTGATGAATATTTTTTGTAATTTTTCCAAGTAAATAATTAATTATGATTTTTATTACAACTTTTAAAAAATATAAAAATTGTATGTCTGACCACCTTAACTTGGTCAAAACTTCATGAAATTCATTTTTTTTATAATCCTATAGTATACAAAGGATAGAATGTGACACATGTTTCAGATTCAAAAAATGTGATACTGTTTGAAAGCTATAGATGTTTTTCAATCAGCCTATCAGTCAAGACTTTAGTCATAATTCAAATAGACAATGAATAATAATTATTTATTAAATTCAAAGTAAAGCATAATTTATATTGGTGGAAAGTTGAGAATCCCTTTTATAAACCATTTGGTTTCATAAATTTTGGGTAAAAAAAAAATCGTTAGCCACATACCCTACACATACCCTTCATATCACCACCTTTTGGCCCATCATGATCCTACACATACCTAGGTATCCTTTCCAACTCCTTTCCAACTATAATAGGTAGAATTGTCACTCCAAGTGATTTCTTTCCCACATTGTTAAATCCCTTAATAGATAAAGAGTCATGTTGAATTTTGGATTTATCAACACCAAGCTTATCCAAAAGGTTTGCACTACACACATTTAAGGCTAAGCCATTGTCCGCAAGGGTTTGCTTTATCCCCATGCTAATGTATTTAGCTATTATCATGAAAGAGACATCTTTTTTTCACTTCCAAAGGAGGGATCTCACTTTAGTGGAAAACAATGTTAACAAATGTTTATTCCTTGAATCATGGTTGCTATGTCATTTGGTTACACATTAGAAGGAATAGGAACTTGTTTCAAGGTTGTTTGAAGCATAGTGTGATAGTTTAGTGAATTTTGGATTAGGTCCCATAGGGATATCTTTGCAAGAGTACTTTTAAGATATTCAACAAGATCATACTCATTTCCACTTTGTGAAGGAAAACAAGGGGCACTAGGAAAGATGGGATTAGGCAATGGTAGGGATGTTGAGGGTGTTTTTCTTGGTTACAGATTGTTCCTAGTGTTGTATGTAAGGGAAATGGTATTGTAACTTAGTTGCTATGAAACATTAGTCTTAGGTGGTTCGAGGATAAGGTTGGGTTTATTTTAAAATTGTGGTTTTTGAGAGGGTGGATAAATGATAAGGTTAGGCTCGGGAGAGTACTCCAAGTGGTATCTAATGTACATAATCTCAAAATACTTATCCTCATTTTTGTGATCCCTTAGTGAATAGGAGTCTAATGTCACTTCATCATCTTCATCTAAGGAATTACTATTGTTAATGTTGTCATTTTCTTTTAGCATTATATCTTCCCTAGTAGGAGACTGTTTAGGAGAATTGCAAGCCAAATTTTCTTGAAATTCAAGGGTTGGTTCTTCTAAAATGACATCACATGTAAGGGAGTTATCAATGGTTGAACTGTCTTGTTCATCAATAGTGGGGATATTAGGAGAAGGCTCTATTTGATTTTCCTTTTTCTCTAAGGTCTCATTCTCTTATGCTATACCATCTACCCTAGTAGGAGAGCTTGTAATATATTCATCCATGGTTAGATTTTGTAAAGTATCTTCATCAAAAGTAGGGGAGGCATCAAGAGAAGGACAACTATGATTTTCATGCTTACCAAATAGATCTTCCAAAATGGTAGGAGCATTAGGGAAAGGATGGGAAAGATTCTCATGACTCTTGATAGGTGCATCTTCTAATACCAACCTATCCTCTTTGTATCGAGGGGGAATATTAAGAGAAGGAAAATTTTGGTTGTCATGGCTATCCTCTTTTGCTAAAACATTCTCACAAGAAAGAGATGAATGTAGACTAGGTAAGGTGATGTTTAGAAATGTTTCTATGATTTCATCTTCTTATTTTCTAATATATTCCAAAAGGGGAGGAGGATAGGGACTATCAAGGCTCTCAATGCTTGTATCTTCTTTCACCAGGATACCTTTGTCACTAAGAGGAGAGGTATCAAGAGAAGAAAAAGTATGATTGTTATGATTGTCTACACTACTTTCCTCACCAATGGGTAATGTAATGTTAAGGATTGTGTCAGCATTTGGTTTGATCCCCTTTCTCTAACATGTTCTCATAACTATGAAAGATAGTAGAAGGATGACTAACATGTTTCTTAATGACCTCATTGGTGTGATCTAAATTGAAATCATAAAAGGGGATGTTGTACTTATGCAATCCATTTTTATTCATATCAAAGCCACATCTCTTGAAAGAAAAAAATTCTATTATGGAAAAGTAAAGAAAGTGCAATGCAATGATCTAAAGTAAAATACAATTTTTAGATTAGAAATAAGGTAATTTTTTTATTACACTATGAAACAACCTGAAAGATGAAATGTTGTAAATGAAAATTTGGAATTGAGAAATGAATGAAATGAAGCACTCTAAGCTAGATTTATTAAAATGTATGTAATAGAAATTCAACCCACTGAAATAGATAACCAATGACAGCAAATAGAAATGCAGAAAAGAAAATTTAAACCTTGAAAACTGTAGCTTCAAACTCAATAGGTACTAAGATGCCAACAAGGGTGTCTTGGTCCTTATATAGGAGTGAATTTTCACCCCTTATGCAAATTCCCCCTTTTACATTCCTTCACCTTAGAAAACCAAATTTGAAGCCAAAAATCCACATCAGCTCATTGCCTTCATTCCA
>VDFB02220502.1:0-21638 GCA_007258455.2 Sequoia sempervirens | reverse complement strand
CTAACAAAATATGTTAGCATGACCTATAATCACTCCCATGAATCTAATCTTTACACAATTCAACTTTGCATGACGAAAAAACCCTTAGTTCGATACCACATAGAAAAATTGATGAAGCAACAACTAAATGAACCAATTGTTCATCCACAACTTGACATGTGGACCATCAAATCACTTTCCACTTGGAGTGCATACACATCTGACATCCTCAAACACTTACTCAAAACCACATAGCATTATAATCACCCACAATGGAATGCAAAGCATTCCAATATGCACTATGCATTTGTAGCTCTACTTCTACTAAGCTCGATACTCTGTTATCAATATCTTCAAATATGGAAGACATACAACCTTGAAACTTTGGATATAAACTCTTCCAATATGTACCACGACTACCTCAGAACTGCTTGATAGAATGATGCAAAGCGAAGAAATACAGACCACAAAACTGTTCCTCTATAGCATACTCTCCTAGTCTGGGACGTATGCAATTTATCAAACACACTAGGTCTACTTTTGAACTACATATGTACATACTAATATACCATCATTTCTACAATGGGTTGCCATCAATGAAAACACCATACACCATCATGCTCATGTTGCCAACAACTGTTACCTAGTCTAGGACACCCAATGCCTCTATCTTATTATTTCAAGCCCAAATTTATATGTTAGGTTCCTCTATGTCTACCCTCTGCTTTTCTATAATCTATTTCAATCTATATTTTTATGCTTTTTCTAAAATCTCAATAGTTTTCTACAGTTTCATAAATTTAACCTAGGAACATAATTGCATCATAAAATCCAGTCAATAACACATCATTCAACCCACACAAAAAAAATGATTAAAGCCTTGATCCACCATTCTATCTCTTCCATTCATATTTGTAGCCAAGTGAGTATTGAGATCATTTTTAATCCTTTATATGTTTCATATTGAAAGAAGTGTGATTTAAGACCCATATCTCTTTTTCCAATCCAACATAAGCGTACGACAAATAATAAACTAAAATGTTCTCTTTCTAATCTTGAGTTATCATTTATTCTAATTTTTTTATTTAGATTTAAAGATCATTATTCATTACGTTTATTTATATAATTTAATGATAACCATTTAGAAAATATCCATCACTCATAAATTATAGCATAGACGGTAATTTAGATTAATTATACTTCTATACATATTATTGAATTAACCTTCATTAAATCTTAAAAATATTTACTTTCTTTTATAATAATAAATATTGAATCAATCATTCATATTCTTAATTAAACTTCCCCTAGACATTTATTCATTATATAAATTAATATAAATTCAAAATAAACTTATATAATTAAATTACTTAATAATTAATAAATATTTTAAATTATAAATAAATTTCTTGTTATACAATTTGATTGTAATATTTAAATTGTGATATTCAAAAATCAATTCCAATGTCATGTCAAACACAACCCAAAAAAGAGAGTTAAGAGTTCCTTCCATACTAAAGAGCCAATTACAAACATGCTAACCTAGAATGAAAGGCTACAAAATCAATGGCCTTCCACTCTATTTTTTTTTTATTGAATGAAGCAATTTAAAAGACAAGAAATCAGCTACAAAAGTAGCTTGAGAGAATAGAGATACAACAAAACAATGATCAATATGCAAGTCACAAGGAAGAATACAAATTTTTACATAAGCTGAACAAAATATTTACTAAGGTTGGGTTTACTTTGAAGCTGAAATTGCATAACTTGATCTTTGATCTGTTGTAGATGAAGTTTAACCAGCTCATTCTTCTTGCACAAGAATGCGAGCTGCGAGAAAAAGCAAGCCACCTGAAGAAATATATTAGAGTAAAGCCTTACAATACCAGTTACATGATAATAGTCATTAGAAAACATAACAACACATTTGTTATTCCATATATTTCTTAAAATCACTTGTCGGATAGAATCAACAATCACGTCATTTTGCGTACCAAGGTCAAGAATAGCTTCTTTCCAAATTCAAAACATGATTAAAAATAGATGGAAAATGTGTAAAAACAACAAACCATTTATTCTTAACATGTAAACAGTCCCAAAAGATGTGCTTCAGTTTTTCAATGTTATGACAAAACAGAGAGTTGGCTGGTTTGAACACTCATTTTAGACCAAAATTTAGAGGTAAATTGCTATTTTGTGTGGGTTCGTGAACTACATTTCCATTCAATAATGCCGGTTTGACAATCCATGCTCCACAAGTTTGAATAAAATCTGAGCTTGTTTTTCTCCCGCAGTTGCTATTAAAGAGTCGCTAGCCTATGAATGAAGACATACTTTATCTTCTGAAAGTACATGAAGACCTACTTTACCTTACATGCATCAGCTGTCATCACGGCCTTTTTGAAGGCCAGAATTTCAATACACCTTTTTAACAATGCCATTAAATGTGCGGGCAGACAACTAAGCAAACGTACTTTTAAACGGAAGAATTTTTCAACGCGTCACTAATTTCTACTCAACGCGTCACTGATTTCTACCTTGTAAAAAGATAAATTATATTGAAAAAAAAATTACACCTATTTATAACATAATGACTTTCAAATAATCATAATTATTAAGAAAATAAGAAGAAAAAATGTCAAACTATCCCTATCCAAACATAAAAGACATAGTTTAAAGCTAAATTTATATATTGTTTAAGGTCATAATTTCTATATGTTTTCGAAACGAAATTGTAATTTTCTAATTTGTGAACAGACTAAGCTCCGCGTGGTCCAACAGCGAACATCTCCTTCATCCTTACGAATTGAAGAAATCAACGGAATATGACCTTAGCATTTCTTTGAAAAGCCTGGTTTCTGAAAGAATTCCTAAGGAGAAAACACCATGATGATCGGCTACAGAGCAAAATATCCACAGTTGGTCTGTGTTGTGCTTCTATTGTGTATTGTTCGCAACGCGGCAAAAGTATGCGACAGTAATAACCAGACAAGCGCTACATTCGAGAATAATTTGAACGTAGTTGTTAATAATCTTGTTAGGAATACATCATCACCCAATTATTTCAATACTTCTGTCTATGGCCAAAGTCCAGACAGAGTTTATGGTCTCTTCCAATGTTATGGAGGCGCAACCGTGGAGGAATGCCTCAGCTGTTCGCAAGAAATAGCTAACGAAACTCGCGAGAGTTGTGAGAATGCCAGAAGCAGTAATAATGTGAAGGACAAGTGCTTCTTTCGCTACGATAATTATTCTTTCTTCGGAATACAGGAATCCAGTAGAATAGTTGTTTACATCACACTGAACGTCACGGATAAGCCTGATATGTTTCGTACTGCAGTTAAGGAGCTTTTCACAAATCTGTCAGACGGAGCCCTTCAATCCCCATTACGATATTCTTCTGGATCAACAACTACCTCTACATTTTATACGATATATAGTCTGGTGTAGTGTTGGAGGGATTTAACTTCTGTTGAGGACTGCGAAACATGCTTAACAAATGCTATTCGTGTTCTGTTGTACGTGACTTTTACGGACACTGTTACTTTTCAGGCTGGAAAGATCTACGGTGGAAGCTGCCTTGTTCGTTACGACACGAACAAATTCTTTAATCCTAGCCCTCCACCGCCCCCGTCTCCTATCCCACTGCTTTCTCGACCACCGATTCAGCAGCCACCGTTATCGCCTCCGACACTGAGTAATATGCATATCAATTACCATATAAGCAAATTTTAATTATTCTCGTATCTGACTTTGCCAATTTTTAAAGAAATTGTCTGTATGAACTACGCCAAAGAAAGCCAAATCAACTACAACCCTTGGTGATAGTTTCCGTAAAAAATGTCTGCTGTTTCTAGTTCATTTTAGTTGTTTCTTGATATCCTTTAAATAACCAAAATAAGGTTTATTTTGCTTTGTGAAGTTGGCATTCCTACCATGACTAACCACTCAAATTAATCTCCCGTGCAGAGAAATCTCCAAACAAAATAGGTTTAGTATTGGGTATCGTTTGCGGCTTGTTGATCGTGTTACTGTTATGCCTGTTTGCATTCCAAAGAAAATTCAAGTCTGCATTATTATGGATGCCAGCCCTCTTAAGGAAAGGTATTTTTGCGGCGAAAATTTATTGAATTTGTCTTCCATTTGTACGGACAAAATTCCTTGCTAGTAAGGGTATTAGAACAGAATCAATAATTTTTCTCTTCATTATCATCAAATTGTCGTCAGAAAAAATCTTTTCACTTAGATACACGATAGTAACTTTTTCCACACGGTGAATTACTTATCCAGAGAATCTGGATAGAGAGGTAGACTCAACGATCAGCCAGGAGCGGGAGATAATCTTTAATTTGGGAAATATTAAAGCTGCAACTAACAATTTCCATGAAGATAACAAGCTTGGAGAGGGAGGATTTGGCTCTGTATACAAGGTAACATGATCCTAACCGACCAAGTTTTCTAATTGTTTTGGACAGGAATATTAAATATACTCTTAAATTGAAGGTCACTTACCCATTCATTACGTGTGTTCTAGTATTTTATTTTGATTTTTGGGGAAAAAGATTTATATATTATCTCAGAATAATGTATGAATGAAAGAATGGAATATATCCCGAAGCCATACAAATCAGACTTTTTATTTTGTTTTGTTTTGATTTTGAGAACAGATCTGTCCACAGTTCAGGGTTTTCGCAAATAATTAGAAATACTTATCTATCCTCTCATTGTTTCAAATAAATTTGTTCAAATATTTACTCGCATATGTTATTTAGTAAAATTCACGAAGGATTCTTTCGATTTTAATAGCGGATCTGTCCACGGTTCAGGATTTTCACATATAATTAGACAGTACTTATCTACACTCTCATTGTTTTCCATTTCAAATATTTACTCCGATGTGTTATCTTGTAAAACATAAGATTAGCTAGTCTCGGATATGTTACTTTTAGTCACTTCTACGGAGAGATAAACTGCTCTGCTGATCTTCTAGCAGATTACAGGACCAATTCTATGGCTAATTGGAGGAACCTAAACTCTGGTAATCCTCTTCTGTGGGGAGGGTTGATTTGTCTGCTGACTAGTGACAGGGTTTCACGCCATAGATAATCTCTGTCCTCCTCTGTTTAACAAGTGGGGATTGTTTGATTTTTGCGGCTGCTCATTATGAGGACTTTCTCTGTGGTTTCGAGTTTACTACTAACTTGAAATCTGATATATTGGTGGTCTACAGCCTACTTTTGTTTCAGATGGGGATCTCCACTTTCGATTCTCTTTAGTTATTTTATGCTTCTGGGTTCATTTGCTTTGCAGGTTCTACCTGTCATAATTGGCCCTTGTTTCTGGGATTCATGGCTTAAGGATCACTTTTTTGCTGTGTTATCATTTCCTCTGGGGCGTTTCTGTTATGCTTCCTTTATATTTTGATTATGCTGGTTGTTTGGCGGTCCATATTCAGCTTGTTGGCTTCAAAAGCTCTTTCTGCTTCTTGTCAATGCTGGCTGTTTTTTTCTCTTTCTTCTTACTGCAGCTCTTCTTAAGTTCAGCCTGTTTGCAATTTCTGTCATTTGATTTTCTGTGTGCTAGCAGTCTCTACCTCGATCTTCGTGATTATCTTCTGAGAGCCCTTTTCCCTCGATTAGCTTATCGTAAACAAGTTTAAACCGGTATTTTACTTAATTTACAGCTATGGACTTCGTTATATGTTTATTGTGTGGCATAAGCTCAATATGTATGTGTTTTCTTTTATGTCAGGGCACAATGCCAAATGGAATACGAATAGCAGTAAAGAGGCTTCCCGTACAATCATTGCAAGGAAAAGAGCAGTTTCTAAACGAGGTTAAGCTTGTGGCAAAAATTCAACATCGTAACTTTGTGAATCTACTTGGGTGTTGCGCAGAGGGATCAGAACGCTTGCTTGTTTACGAGTTCTTGCCTAATAAGAGCCTTGACAAAATACTATTTCGTAAGTTTTTCTATCTAAATTTTAATTGAGTGTCATATAATATTGTTTCTTCTCTGGCTAATCAAGTGAAATGCATAGACTAATTTATTTCAAGACATGGATATAGATCCACAGTGGAGCAAAGAGCTTGATTGGCCGAAGCGTTTGAAGATCATACTTGGAGTAGCTCGTGGGCTTCTATATTTGCACCAAGATTCTCAACTGCAGATTATCCACCGAGATATCAAAGCAAGTAATATTTTGCTTGATGAGAAAATGCAACCAAAGATATCAGATTTTGGTTTAGCAAGATTGTTTCATGCAGAAGATACTCATGTCAATACAAGGGTTGCAGGGACACTGTAAGGATTTAATCAAATTTTATCCTTATTGATTTTTCCTTAATTATTTTCTATTCTAATTTTGTTTTTTCTCAAAAGAATTTTGTATAAGTTATATTATAATCTAATCATTCTTCCAATGTATGCAGTGGTTATATGGCACCAGAGTATGCTCTACGTGGTCAACTTTCTGTTAAAGCTGATGTTTATAGTTTTGGTGTTGTTATTTTGGAAATTATATGTGGAAGAAAGATCACTGATAGTAGATTGCCCCCTGAATTTCAAAGCCTCTTGGAATGGGTAAGATAAGAATAAGATATGTCAATTTGCTTTGTTTTTCAAGGTTATATATCTTATGAAGGTAAGTATGCATCATTCTTATGCAGGTATGGAGATCTTACAAGGGAGGAAATATTATGGATATGATTGACAAAACAATAATTAAATGTTTTCCTAATGTGCAAGTTTCAAGATGCATACATGTGGGCCTTTTATGTACACAAGCAAATGCATCACTTCGTCCACCAATGGACAATGTATATGCAATGCTTTCAAACACTTCTATGACCAACTTACCAAATCCCACAAAACCTGCTTATCTGAATGTTACACAAAATGGTGTTCCACCACATGCATCAACATCAACACCAATAAGCACAACTTCTAATAGTTTGTCTACCTCTCATTTGGTTTACCCATCTATCAATGATACATCCATAACAGATTTGGGTCCTAGATAATCCTACCAACTCTTTGTAATTTATTTAAATAATAGAGGTTGCATATTAAACAACCATAAATCAAATTCTTAATAGTAAATCAAAATACTTTTATTCTTATCATGTCAAATACAACATCTACCATTAAAATAAAGGTGCCAATGATATTTTTATAGGACTATACATTTTTATCTTTTCATTACAATACAAAGAACCACTATCATATTATGTGAATTGTACTGATGAATATTGAAAAGATAATGATAATTCCTACTTTAATTTTTGTACAAATTAATGTAGGGATGAATAATTTTGTTATTTCAGGAGATTAAGAATGATGAACATATTTTTTCTTGTATTCACTAAAATGTGTGTTATGTTTAGGCATTATTTATTGTCATAATGTAATTTATTAGGCTTAAAAATGAATAAAAGGGCTAAATAAGGCATAATTAAATTAATTTAATTAAGAGGGCCAAAATAAATGTGAAAATGTAAAGGGGTACATTTGTCAACACTAAATTAAGGTATTATTAAGTTAATTTGTAAATAGGAGGGACCAAAAAAGTGAGAAAATGTAAAGGGTTACATTTTTCTACATTACATTTAGCCCCTACTTTAGAGAGACGATGACCCTACATCAAACTCACACTAAAGTAGATAATCAAGAGAGTTCTGATTGTTCAATCATTGGAAAGATAAGATGAAAAAAATTGAGGAGGATCAAGCCTCTAAGATCTAAGATCTCATGGAAAACCCAACAAAGGCACAAGGAGACATGTATGGCTATGTTAAACATATATATGTATGAAACAATGACAAGATACTCAATCATACAATATTAAAGACTCAAAGAAAGAGAAGAAGGAAAAGAGGGTGGATCAAGCCTCAACTATCCAACGTGATATGGATTGCACCTCGGTTGTTTGTCCAAACATTTACTAGTAGAAATTGTTGTCCACTATGCAAATAATGCATGCTCACATGGGCTAGTGAAATCCATTGTCCACTAGGTGAGTCCCCAAGCGTGGAAAATGAGAGAAATTTTTTAGGCTCCCATACCATTCCAAAGTTATACCTTCGATAACTTTAATAAGGCTCCACACAATATGAACTTCGAGCCTCATAAGGCTTAGAAAGTTGCATTATACCAAACACTTATTAACAAACAAGGCACCATAGACAATCAAAGTGCGTTATGCTTGGTGGCCATGAAAAAGGGTTGTAACTTTGAGCTTCAGAAGGTAAGAAAGATGTGTAATGGTAAACACTTATGAACAAAATACAAATAGGATAAGATATGTTCAAAGTGGTTTTTCTTAGTTCATGCAAGGTCTCCTCTTAGGGAACACCATGCCTAATGTCTCCAAGAGAGGACAAGTCTAGGATAAAAGATTCAAAACTTAGGAAATGCAACATGTAGCATCACCACTAATAGGAAATTTGTATACCAAGAAATGTCACACTCTTGGAAGACATCAAACCCAATGACACCACAAAGAAGAAGACACATCACGAAAATTAAGGAGACAACTCAATGAAACATAAGAATATAATCCATGATCTCCAAAATGATAATTCCAATGTATGTCCCCACTTTAAATAAATTGCTAACACCATGCCATGAGAAATTACTTTAAAGTAGCAAATGATAAAAGCTAAAAATAAAGAAGACATGAGAGCTTATTTAGAAAGCCCTATGTCAAGCATATGTTTCCAAATGAAGTTGTCACATGAAAAAGAAAGGGGTTACCCCCAAAATGAAATCCCAAAATAACATAAGGGATCCATGGATTTTAGGTCAGCATATGTCTTTTCTACAATGATATTATAGAGCTCGGAAATGTCATCATTCCCCAAATAACTCATGGAATAAGAAGAATGACACATAAATAACAAAAACAAAGAAATTGATACTGAAAGTAGTAGGGAGAATGACCCCCTGGCCCCTCCTGCTTGTGCCCCTGTTGGTCCTAATTCCATTGCTCCCCAATCCCTATCTTGTTGGAAAGCCCTTTTGGATTCTGCTCCGCCTTCATGTCCTAATTTGCAGTTTTTGCATGATTGCCCTATCCTGGGTTTTGCCTCGCCACCCTATCCTAATCTCCAGCCATCTCCTAGCTACCCTACCCTGGGTTTGGTCTCTAGTTTTAAAGGTACCTCTATTACGAAATTAGTCTCGTACTCTGGGAATTCTATGGAAATTTTTTCTGATAAACCTATGGTTAGTAAAGAGTTGGCCCCTAGTGCCCCTGCGTCTAGAAATTTTGGGAATGCCCCGATTGATTCCCCTAATCAAGATGAAATTAATTCTACCCTGAATAAGCTCAAGTCTGAGGATATTGTGAGTGTGGCAGAAAAAAGTACGGATGGCCTTTTTACTATTCTCAAGTGGACCCAGAGGGAAGTCTGTGAGTTGAAAGGCCGTAATAGAGATCTCAGCAACAGAGTCATGGATTTGGAGCAGAAGATTTGCTAGAATTGTAATGAGAATGAGGGACAGGAACCCCCCTTACCGAGGAAAAGACAACATTTGTAGGAGTAAAGATTGACTAGGCTCGAGTGTGATATGTCCAAGATAGGCCAAAATATTAGGGCCACTGTGGCAAATAATCTCAAAATTGCCAGGCATAACACTATTATCATCGATGCTATGGTGGAAAAGCTCGAAAAAAATCAAAAGGGATCGCTGGTCATGGATTTGGATGCAGACAGAGGCTGCAGCAGATCTGCTGTTGAAGGGATTTCGACTCGCACCCGGGCTAATACCAAGAGGAAGACCCCAATTTCTTCACATACGGCTCAAATCCTCAAGCAGGGGTTACAGGATATGAAAGATGTTGAAAAGGAGGCCGAGGAGTTGTTGAACACCTTGGAGTAGTGCGTTGTTGTTAGTTTCTGGTTTTTTGGCGGTCCTTTTTTTGGACTCTGTTGTCTCTTTGTGCTGTCGTTTCCTTTTTGGGACAGCTGTCTGTTTGTTTGGACTTATTCTGCTCTATCTTTTGTTGTTTAAACTTGGTGGTTTTAGGTCCCTCTAAAACCTATTTTTTCCTTTTCAAAAATGAAAACAAAGAATTTTTTTTAGGTCAACATGGAAGAGACCTAAATGTCTTGACACCTTGTGTCATCTCCAAAAGGAAAACAAAAGAAAAAAGAAAAGATAAAGGCTTACAACATATAGAAGAATATAGATACAAATAAAGGAATGAACATTGAAGATACATCAAACAAAATGATACAAGGGATCACATTATGTACATGCAATCACATAAAGAACATGAAAAAAAACAAAGAAAAGACTAGTAAGGTATGCGAGTCAACCTATATCAAGTCGTCCACATCTCAATACATTGTTCATCATATATGAAAGGTGGAAAAATAGGTAAAGGGACAACATCAAGTGCCAAAATAGGACAATATTAAATGAAGAGAAAAAAAAGAAAAATCAACATCCAAACTTAAGTGAAGCAATACACGATGAGTCTCCCTCTTCACCACAACAAAAAGATCCTATATCACAACCACAAAAGGGACTAGCACCTTCTTTAGACATTATCATTCGACCTCGCATTGTGATTAACTTAGACGATGATGATGAGATTACTGAAATTGATGGACAAGTGCATAATGAGTTGAATGTATTTTTTCCTCTTCTATGCATTTAAATAAAAATTATCCTAAGAAGATTGTTGAACTTGGTGATTCCCCTAGTTCGGTACTTGTTGTCCCTTTGGCTAGTTGTTTTCCTTCTGCATACAATGAACAAGATTGGGATACAAACAACCTGCTATAGGTTGACTCGCATTTCATTACTTGTCTTGTCTTTGTTTTCATTATTTTTTCATGTTATGTGTGTCATTGCATGTGTGTAATGTGATCTCCTATACCGTTCAATTTGATGTATCTCTTTCCTTGTGACATTCCTATATTTTTATCTACATTCTTCTATATATCATAAACCTTTATCTTTTCTTTGTCTTGTTTTTTGCTTTTGGGGATGACACAAGGTGTCAAGACATTTAGGTCTCTTCCATGTTGACCCAAAAGCTTTTCTTTTTTTTTTTTATCTCTGTGTCATTCTTCCTTTATCCATGAGTATTTGAGGAATAACGACATTTTTGAGCTCTCTAATAACATTGTAGCAAAGACATACTGACCTCGAATCTGTGGATCCCTTATGTGATTTTGAGTTTTCATTTTTGGGGCAACCCCTTTTCATGATGTAGCTTCATTTGGAAACATATGACTTGGCATATGGCTTTCCAAATAAGCTTTCATGTCCTCTTTATTGTTAGCATTTATCATTTCCTACTTTAAAGTAATTGCTCATATCATGGTGTTTAGCAATTTCTTTAAAGTGGGGGCATACATTGGTATTATTCTTTTGCATTTCAATTATAATTCATGTTTCATTGTGTGGTATTCTTACTTCATGTGACACATCTTTCTCTTGGTGATGACATTGGGTACATAATATCCTTCAAGAGCATGATCTCTCTTAGCATATTATATTCCTCTTAATGGTAATGCCAAGCGTAGTACATTCCCTAAGTTGTGAATCTTCTATTCTTCAATAGGTCCTCTTGGAGACATTAGGCACGATGTTCCATAAGTTAATACCTTACATGAACCAAGCAAAACCCCTTTGAATGTACCTTACACTATTTTTTATTTACAATAATTGTTATATGGCCACTTGCATAACACACTTTTCTTTCTTGTAGAGTCATCCTGTTTGTTCATGGGTGTTAGAATACGAAGTTTTGCTTGCCTCATGAATCCTGTTGTTCATGTTGTTTAGCACCCTATCAATGTTATCAAGAGGTATAACTTTTTTATGGTTAGTACGTATTGTTAGAGTAATAAGTTATTATGCTTAATTAATTACATCACATTGATTAATTAATTAAGTCACTTATTCCTCTTTATTACTTAAGCTAAACTTAGGCACATTAATAATTAATTATTAATTATTAAGTGTGCACACTAGGGTTTCATTTAGGGTTTCCCTTTTTAGGGTTTCTTGATCTCCTTCATAAGGATTGATCATATTGTAATAATTGATTCTCTTAATGCATTTTCACAGAGAGTTTTTCTGAGAACATTGCTTTTTCGTTCTTCATATCTTTTGCATGTGACAGGTATCGATCTTGCATGCAGGTGATCTTGGATTCTAACATGGTATCAGAGCTCCAGACCTGCAGCTGCCTGTTCGTGATCTAAAAATATGGCCTTTCAGTGAGATTCAAGTGCAAGGGTTTCCACAGGCATCTTTTCTGCAAGATCTGGGGGTAGCCATTATTTTGGGACACAATGGGCTCAAACGGACGTCGCCATCGCTGCTTCGGCATTGCCCTGAAAACCCTGTAAACGCCACAAATCGGGCTCCATTTCGCAGCTTGATCCGGAGAGGGGCAAATTTTTGTCTCGAGGGTCAAGACGCGCCCCCGATTTCGATGTGCAATCTAAAAATCAAAAATATTAAAAACGCGGATTTTGCTCTCGGGCGGGCCCAGCTATAATGGAGATCCACCGGCTGGCTTAATCGGCGGGCGTTACTCAGCGTTACCGCGAATATCATCAAGCTGCCACTGTGATCATACTTTACCCATCCACGGGCCTTCGATCTCCTCACACCGCCGTTCACGGGGCCCTAAATAGCCTCGAGGGTTCGCTGCACCAGCCATATGATCGGCCTTCCGTTTAGCCCTCATGGCCTTAGCCTCATATGGCTATAGAGACTAGAGTTTCGCTGGGCTTGAAATTTATCGATTCAGCTTTCCAAGACTGACTACCATGCATACATGCACGCACTCAAGGGCCAAAATTTTTCATTTTGCGGGAGGCGATTTGTTCCTCGACGGCCAGACGGCCGTCAAATTTATGCTCGTGAACTGCTGACGTCAGCATGACGTCAGCGTACGGCCGGCCCTCTTTGCCCCCTCCTAGCCCTAATTTGCCCTAAAGAAGCAGTTTTTTTCTTTTGGCCATAACTTGGGCATACGGTATCGAAATCGGGCAAACGAGATATCGCCGGAAAGTTGGTTCTGAGCACTTTCCAGTAGTGCAGTTTATTTTACAGTATTTTTCTGTTTTACTGCATTTATTACTGTTTGAAGTCAGATGTTTTTTTTGGACTTCCGAGCTCATAACTTTTTACCACAATCTCCGATTTTTGCCTCGTTTGCGGCGTTGGAAAGGTATTAAGGAGCTCTATATTTATGTCCATACAGTTTTTCTGTATCTGTCCCAAGTTTATCAGTTAGTCCAGATTTGGCCCGATGGGTTGGTTGGCGATTACTTGGATGTTTTGGCAGTTGGGAGAGTGAATTTTGCATCTTTACACTTCGTTTTCAGTAATGCATCATTTAATAATCACTTGCTGCTTCATAGATTTCAGAGTTGTTCCAGTTTGTAGTTTTCCAGTGTTCCGTGGCATCGGGTTTTCTGTTGCTTTAATCATGATTCCTTGAGTCAATCAGTGACTCTCATCCGGTTTCAGTAGTATACAGAAGAATATTTCCTTGCTTGCCTATATCAAGTTCCAGGTTACTTACAGAAGTTCTTCCAAGGTTTTTGCAAAGATGTTATCTCATTGTAAGGGGGGTTTTGTCCCACCGGGTTTTTCCTTCTCTTACTCTTATTGCATTTGTAAATGGCACTGATCGCCCGCTGCCGACCCATCTTTGCTTTCATGCATCTTATTCTAGTGTTTTAGTTTCTTCCTAAGTTCATCTTATAGGTGTTAGAGTAATAAGTTATTATGCTTAATTAATTACATCACATTGATTAATTAATTAAGTCACTTATTCCTCTTTATTACTTAAGCTAAACTTAGGCACATTAATAATTAATTATTAATTATTAAGTGTGCACACTAGGGTTTCATTTAGGGTTTCCCTTTTTAGGGTTTCTTGATCTCCTTCATAAGGATTGATCATATTGTAATAATTGATTCTCTTAATGCATTTTCACAGAGAGTTTTTCTGAGAACATTGCTTTTTCGTTCTTCATATCTTTTGCATGTGACAGGTATCGATCTTGCATGCAGGTGATCTTGGATTCTAACACGTATGGGAGTTGACCATAGCCATGACTTTCCCATAGGGTGTGTGCAAGAAGTTGAGTCCACTTTTTGGCCAAAAAGTGGAAGTGTTTTCCCTGATTTTCAGTATTTGACACATTTGACCTTAAAATTTGAAGTACTTAGAGATGAAATCTTTAAAAAAGTCACTAATCATAAACTGTAGTGCTTAGAGTCTAGTTTTCAAATATGTAATTTATTTGAATACCCAAATTGTACAAATTGAGTTTTAATAGACATTCTAAAGACCACTATTTAAAAGTCATTTTTTTTTACCATACCATGCACGTGTACGACATCCATATTTTGACTTAAATTATCGTATTTTTCTAAATCCTTTTGGGAAAAGTTTTATGACTCACTGAAGGTTGCTCTTGATATTTTTTTTGTAATTTTTTATTGAATTTTTTTTGTTAATTTTTATTAGCATTTGTCATTTTGAAAAATCGTCATGTACCTACATGCATAAGATGACCTAAACTTATCATTTTCTGATTTTTTTCAAATTGAAAAGAATTATTTGAAGTTTTCTCTCAGTAATCCGCTTGTCAAAATGTTATGTTGATCAAAAGTTATTAAAATAATAAAAAACTCTGATATTTAAAGTTTCAGGGACCAATTTTATTAGAAATTAATTGAAAATAGAAAAATAATTCAATTGCAAAAACAAATTACATATTTAGAATCAAGATTGTTTATCTAAAAATGGGTTTTAATTTCAAAATTTTGCAAAAAGGTCATCAGCCATATGTCCAAAGTCGGTATTTTTCTTTGACATTGTTAGGGCCTTCAACTTGCAGGTCAAACGAGGTTGAAGGCCTAGGTTCGGATTTCCAATGCTTTTCCCGAACCAAAAACCTTGGCAAAAACCCGCCCACGATGCAAAAGAAAATTCAAATTTAAAAAAATGGGATCCCGATTATAATACGGGATCCCGTTCCTATCAAACAACATTTTGACCGTTGTAAAGGTAACGGGATCCCGCTTATGAAACGAGATCCCGTTACCTTTACAATGGCTCCGACATTCAATGTCGGTGAACGGGATCCCAATTATAGAGCGGGATCCTGCTTATTAATAAATGGGATCCAGTTTTGTAATTGGGATCTCGTTTTATAATAAGCGAGATCCCATTTATTTTATTTAAAAACACTGTGCAGAATTACTGTCAAGTCAGCAACTTTGCAACTTCATATGTATGGCCAAGAGCACTAAAAATGAATTATTTTTCATAAGTTATTGTATTAACAGGTGGTCAATTTGATTTTTGGTTGATTTTATCAAAGGGAGCATCATCTACACCATTTTTGAAGTGAAATTGTGTTATTTTTGTGCTTGTTTGGAGGAACAAAAGGTTTCAATTTGCAATATGGATTGAATTTTTCAAAGGAAGCATGAAGAAAACAATTTTTAAAGTGGAATTATGGTAGTTTTCTACTTGTTTCGAGGAACACAAGAGGAAGAATTTTGTCATAATAGGTATTCAACTTCCAATTTGGATTGAATATTTTGAAGTATTTCACTATTAACATTCATTTGTGCTTCAGAATTTTATAATTATGGGAGATAAACTTCGTAATAAGAGAAGAAAGACATTGACTCCTCAAGAAGTTGAAGCAAATAGAGAAAAAATAGAGACAAAGACAAAGACAAAGAAGAATGAGAATAAAATCAATGAACGATGGTGGAGCAACCAATGAGGTTAAATTAAGGGGACTATTGATATTTTTTTGTGGTATTGATATGCCACCTAAAGCAATAAGAGAGTTTATTTCAGGTTTGTTTTGTGAAAAATCTAATGATAAATTATTTTATTTAAGTTCTTGTATTTCTGGACAATGCATTAACTACGAAAATCTTTCATTTTTAAGAATTTGTTTGCATGAAAGTGTTGATCATGATTTTGGACAACAATTAGTAGATGTCAAAAGATTTAGGAATGTTCACTATTCTTTAAAATATGGAAAAATAGGAAAGTGTTGTGATTTATTTACAGAAAAAGTTAGTGTGCATGCATTTATGAGTGAATTTAATAATAAAATTGTACCAAAATATGTTATGCACTCTGAACATGCTCGATGGCTTGATCGCCAATTTCGTGCATGTAGAAACACATTTCCAATTGGTACTATACTTTCAGTGGTTGATTTTGCGGAGAATTATACTCTCACTTTGCAAGAGGAAATTCAATCTCAATATTATATAATTATGTGCAAGTAGCTATGTTTGTCCATATTGTTTATAGACATGCATATGATAGCACTGAGGATGATAGAAAATTTTTGCGGGAGTATCATTTTTATTTGAGTGACAATCGGTTACACTCATCAGAGTTTGTTCAATATTGTTTTAGTATATTTTATAGAAATTTAAAAGAAAGAGGAATCCATATGAAAGAACACCTCATATGGTCAGATAATTGTAAGGGGCAGTTCAAAAATGCTAGAATGTTCTATTGGTTAAGTAGGGTTCACAAGGAACTTAATGTCCAACATATATGGAGTTTTTTGAAGCCGGGCATGGTAAAGGAGAACATGATGGAGCCGGTGCGTGTGTCAAAAGAATTCTTGCTAGAGAACAATTAAAATTTGAGGATTCAGTAAAATTTAAAAATGCACATGAGATTGTGGATTGGTGTAATAGAAGATTATCTGCACCTGGTTCAAGTGATTACTCTACAGTTCATCGATTCTTTTGGTTGGTGGAAGAAGAAAACATTGTATCTATAGTTGATTGTGAGACAATTAGTGGATCTACTAAATGGCATTCATTTAGGAGTGCGACAACAAGCACATGGACTATTTGGACAAGGGAGCTTGCATGTTTTTTCCATTTTTGTATCTTAGGAAATTGGGAAGCTTGTGAAAATATAGAATGGTTTGAACAGTGGGAGCAAAGATCGTTGACACCTATAGAAACACATAATCAATATGAAAGAACTATTGAAGAAAATGATCAATTGTTTGCATCTAAAGATTATGATCATGTTTCAGACCTTGTACAAGAAGGTAATTTTAATTTAATTTATTTCATTTTATTTTGCTTTATTAAGTTATTTTTTAATACAAAATTAGTTATATGGATATGCACAAATTATTAAATCGAATTTTGTTGGCAGGACATGTGTATGTAGTTATTGCACCTGAGGGGAATGAAGAGCAAATAGAATATTGGTTGGCTCATTGTGTGGAAACTAAACATAAGTTGTTAACACCTCGAGAAGATGATGATGGCTTTCATTATCCAATAGGTACGGTGATCCCCTTAAGACACCTCCTTAAGCAAATTTTGATAACAAGTTTTAGATCCCCTTAAGCAATTTCTTAGAACAAGTCTTTGATCCCCTTAAGAAAATTTTGAGAACTTATTTGATGATGGTTTTTGAACATGTTTTCCAATAGGATCAGTGGTGGTTGTTGGCACTTGGCTACGAAAATACTTGAGAAGAAAGAATGGTCTACCTACATTCGAAGACTATGAAACATATAAAAGATTATGCATTATTCACATTTGGTGGTGGAAACAAATATAAAACTAGAGCGCTATCGTGGAAGACCTTCAAAAAAATTACTATGGTCAATTTCTATGGAAGAGCATGAGGCAATCATAGATGCATTTCAAAAAAGAGAGGATGCAGATAGTACAATGGATTAAGTAAATACAGGTAAATATTGTTTTAGTTTTATTTTGTCCTTTTAAATACATTAAATACATGTTTCGACATTGGTCAAGTGTGTTATTAGTTGAAATTGATTTAAATTGTTCTTTTATATATCCTTAAGGCATAATCACAAAAAGGATCTAGTCCATGCAAATTCAACCTAGACAACATGGAAAACTTGGTAAAAATAGGTAATTATCAGTTAAATTATATTTAAATACATGTTTTGATTACATATTGATATTGCTTGGACATTAATAGTTAAAATTGATTTATTGTCATTTTTTGTATCCTAAAGCCATCATTTCATTGATCTCATACTTTGAAACAAAAAGGAGAGGATGCCTGGATTCAACCTACAAACATGTGTGGAATACTTTTAAATGCATGTACTTGAGTTCTGTACAAATAGATAGTTTTATATAAATTAAAATATGTATGTTTTGATGATTTCATTGATATTGCTTGTACCTTTTTGATATAAGGTGATGTGAAGACCTACTACATTCTAGCCATGAGTTTGAGATGTTCTTGAGATGGCATATCCAAATTTTGTAAACATCATTTTGAGATGACATATATGTACATACATACTTACAAAATTAAACATAATCTATGTACTTCTATGTATCAAATCAATATTCTATATATTTAGGTGTATTACGACCCCTTATGACATCCCCTTAAGACGTTCTATTATGAACCTTTTAGACATCCCCTTAATTAACATGTTCTATTATGACCCCTTTAGACATCCCCTTAAGACCCCTTAAGACATCCCCTTAATTAACACGTTCTATTATGACACCTTTAGACATCCCCTAAGACATATTATAACCCCTTAAGACATCCCCTTAAGACGTTCTATTATGACCCCTTTAGACGTCCCCTTAATTAACATGTTCTATTATGACCCCTTTAGACATCCCCTTAAGACCCCTTAAGACATCCCCTTAATTAACACGTTCTATTATGACCCCTTTAGACATTCCCTTAAGACATATTATAACCCCTTAAGACATCCCCTTAAGACATTCTATTATGACCCCTTTAGACGTCCCCTTAATTAACATGTTCTATTATGACCCCTTTAAACATCCCCTTAAGACCCCTTAAGACATCCCCTTAATTAACACGTTCTATTATGACCCCTTTAGACATCCCCTTAAGACATATTATAACCCCTTAAAACATCCACTTAAGACGCTCTATTATGACCCCTTTAGAAGTCCCCTTAATTAACATGTTCTATTATGACCCCTTTAGACACCCCCTTAAGACGTCATTATTTGTTTTGACAACTTATAAATTAGTGTTAGATGAACTATTATTTATAGTATTTATTATTGCTTTTATTCTCTAATCTTCTATGGTATTGTTAGGGTTAGGATTAGAATTTTAATTAGAGTTAGAATTGAACCCTGATTCTAACTATAATACTAATTGAACCCTAACCCTAACAATAAACTTGAAACATTCACAAAATCTCATTTTATGTCTAGCACACACACACACACATATATATATTACAAATTTTCAGCAGGAGAAATCATGATCTAGTAGATAGTCATAAAATATATACTATTAAATATACTATTCATTATAAGTTCATAAATTCCACCAAATTCACAAATCCATGTCACTAAAAATATCCATATAGAACCAAAATCATAAATTCATGTCACTAAAAATATCCATTTGGAACCAAATTTATAAATTCATCACTCAAAATATCCATCGTTCACCAAATTTATTAATTCATAACTATTTAAGATCATTGTTTTAATTTATAAACTATTATATGGCTCTCTACTACATAGATCTTCATTTCTTTGTGTTTTCCTTTTCAAAATTAGGAGTTCTCCTCTCCTCTAGCCATTGTCGATGCTCATCTACGATCCCATCCATAGCCCTGACAGCATCAACAAGGGTTTGCATCCTAGATGCAAACATCCTCACAAGAGCACATTCTTTCATTTTGAATAATGTTGATTTATCTGATATTCTAGTAAGCATTGATTTGTGCTTGCAAACGAAAGCATGTTCACATTTCGGTGGAGTGTGGGGGGTTACGAGGTGGAGGTGAAGGTGGTGGAGATGGAGTGTGTGGAGGTGGATTGTGAATATTATTGAATAGATGCATGTGATCTTTAAGATATGAGTGAACCTACATTAGATTTGTAATTTCAAGATGCAAGATACATGTTTAGGTAATACCTTTAAACCATTCAATATAAATGTCCTTAAATAATTGAATACAAATGATAAAATTATATGTAAGCCTCATTTATATGTCTAAGGCACATGTTATTTGAATGAAAATACAATTAACTATTGATATTGTATAATCTTGTAGGATCTTATTATTGTTAGATTTGGTTGGGCCTTGGGCAACTTTGATCACCAAATTTTAAGAACTTCTTTGATCCCCTTAAGAAATGTCATATTGGAACCCCCTAAGAAAATTGAGTTACTTTACTTAGGGGTGACACAGGATGGCTTAAGGATTTATGCCCAGTGAGGTCCCAGAGAAAAATGGCATGGTTTCAAATGAATAAAATTTAAGTGAAGCGTCTGCTGCAACCAAATTTCATTAAGAGCCTTTAAAGAAAAAAATGATGGCTTTAGGTTTAGGTTTAGGTAGCTAAGGGGATCTACATGCAACAAGATCCGGTGTTACCATATATATGCAACACCTGGTGAGCCGCCTAAGGAAACCAAATTTCAATAAGAGCCTAAGAAAAAATGATGGCTTTAGGTTTACGTTGACCCTTTTAGGAGTTTAGGTTTTAGGATTTAGGATAACTTAAGGGGATATATGTAAGATCTTAGGAAAAAAATTACATGGTATAAGGGAATTTATGGTGTTGCCTAAGGCAAACTAAATTTCATTAAGAGCCTAAGAAAAATAGATGGCTTTAGGTTTTAGGGTTTAGACTTTAGAGTCTCAAAGGTTTAAAGTAATAGGATAACTTAAGGGGATGTACATGGTAAGATCCTAGGACAAAATTACATGGCATAAGGGAATGTGAACAGGCAGATTTTCCTAAGACAACCAAATTTCACTTTATGGTGCTGGGTAGGACAAAATTAATGGTTTAGTGTTTAGGGTTTATATTTTAGAGTTCAGGGTTTAGGGTTTACAAAACTTAAGGTAAAGTTTTGGTGCCCCTTGGAATATTTAATGAACTTGCAAGTTAGTGAAGAACATTTTCTTGTGGAATAGTTGATTGAGATCTACTCTTGTTTCAACTCACCAACCTAGATCATGAAATCTCATTCATATTATAATCTTGCACGATCTTATTATTGTTAAATTTGGTTGCCTTGGGAAACTTCACCAAATTTTAAGAACTTCTTTGATCCCTTTAAGAAATTTGTCATATTGGGGCCCCTTAAGAAATTGATTTATGATTTAAGGTGATAGGCTGGCTTAAGGGGATCTAGATGTCTAGTGAGGTCCAAATTTAGTCATACTATAGCCTCGTTGGTTCCATCTAGCTCTAGGTCAAAAGTGTTTACCCCTCTAATAAAAAAAAGTTATCATGATGTTAAAAAAGAATCAATCTATACATATCACAAAAATAACAATAATCTTAAATGTAACCCATACTCTAACAATAATAGAATGCTAAATGATCCCCACCCCTAACCATATCCCAATTGAATTGCAAACCTAATTGAAACTTAATTAAATTATAACCTTTACTAGGTAATCTTAAATGTATTCCTATATTATATTATATTTAAATTAATTTATATTTGTATTATAATTATATTAATATTTATTATATATTCCTAATTGTAACCTAACCATTTACTACAAACCTAATTGAATCTTAAGCCTATTCCTCATTAAAACCCCAAGTAAATTGTAACATTACCGATCCTTAATTGTAATCTTATATTATAT
>VDFB02220500.1:0-15899 GCA_007258455.2 Sequoia sempervirens | reverse complement strand
AATGGAATGAGCAACTACCCAAAACCAACAAAAATTCGCCTAGAGAACCACAACCAAAAACGTGCTTCCAACAAGCACCAAACCAGCAAATTGTAAACTGTAAAAACACACCAAACATCAAAAAACATCAATAATAAACTCCTCCATAATGCTCAATTTGTTCTTCAGTGTAAAGAACAGTCTTTGTCTTAACTAGTTGCTATCTTTCAAGCAAGAAACTAAGCTTTGCTAGGAGGTATGCATTCTTCGAAGCTAGTGAGTAACCATTCCAGCAGCACTTTGTTGTAATTTCTTCATGGATGATGAGAATGAAGCCCATCACTCTAATTTATAACCTTTTCTCTCCAAATTCAAATTCAACTCCCTCCAAAATAGGCGCCCAACTCAATTTCACATTCATCTTTAGTTAATCTGCAATTTCCATTTCATTTCAACCTCTCCAAGTCTTTCTTTTTCATGAAGGTAATTTACTTTATCAAAATGCAAATAGTCACCTAAGTTAGGCGTCCAAAATAATAAAGTGAAATACATTAATAAAATCACTTATCTTTCCACTAAGGTGTCCACCAAGCCTTATCAATATTTCACTTTATTAAAATATTTTACCTCTATAATAGAAGCGCCCATCACAAGCTCTAACCTTCCAAAAATAGCTCCAAGAGTGCAGCAGACCAATTGCTCAAACTGACTTGCCTGAAATAGCCTCTAAATTGGTCTGTTGAAACTCTTGCTAAAAATAACACTTACTAAAAATAGCATACTGTTGATGAATTGTAGCTTAGGTCAAATATAAGCGATGATTGCTATAAAGCATCATCATCGCTTATATAAGATCTAATGCTCTTCATGTTTATATTTCCAGAAATAAATGAAATAATCGAATTTTATAAAGCATGTATAAAATCGAAATTATCTAAATGATGTTCTGAATTCGCTTTGTTTAAAATTCGGGATTCTTGTATTACATCCGCCATGCGTAAGGGTGTGTCCATTAGTTAAGTTTGTTTAACTGAATGATCATCGGCTGTGAGAGGAACCCACGCCCTAAGGGACACGTCCCTTGAGCGGGCGTGTCTCCACATGTGGAGACACGTCCTCTCAAGAGACGCATCCCTTGGAGGCGGGTCTCCTAACATATAAAAGATGATTCCAATCCTAATTTGCAGACATCGAAATCATTAATGTTCTGCAATCAGCACATTTAGTATAAATCTGGAAATCGAAAATCTGTCTTAAAATCCTAGTAGAATTCTGGAAATTTAGAATCCTTTAAGAACCCTTAGTCTCTCATTTTGATAGAAGATTTGACTACATTTACATGGTATCAGAGCCACGTTGTGTGAATCCTAATCAAATCTAAATATCAATTTGCTCAAGAAAATTCGTATTTTCTAGAATCGAATTTACATCACATTCTTCATAATGTCAAGTGTGATCAGATTTGAAGATCGCCTTGCAGGAGCAGACAATTTCACATCATGGAAATTTAGAATCATGATGATCCTTAGAGAGAATAAGCTAGATTCACTTGTGAGAGAAAACTTGAAGGAAACAAAGTCTGAATCTGAGAAAACTCAATGGATAGAAAACAATGAAAAGGCCATGAAAATCCTAGTAGATGCAGTTAGGGATCATATAGTGCCTATCCTAGCAAAACATGAAACTGCATACCATATGTTCAAATCTCTTGAGAAAACTTATGAGATCAACAACACCTGGCTGTGACTCTTTTTGCTTAAAAGGCAAATCAACAATGCCTGGGAAATAAAACAAAGCAGTAGTCCATTAATGCATACTCTATGAGGATTATTGAAACTGAGAGAGTCTAATTATCCACAATTGGATATCGCATTGATAGCAAAGAGTTAACTGTGAATATGCACTTTAGAGGCCTACCAAACTATGGGAGTCATTTGTTCAAGGAATAAGTGCAAGATCTAAACTCTCTAAGTTTGACAACAAAGTGCTAAGAATCGACCGCTTTCAAGAAGAAACAAGACTCCTCAAAAGAAACAAACATAAAAAACATAGATGAAGCACTTTCTACACCAACACATCGCCTAATAAAAGGAATAAGAAAAACTCCTACAAGAAAGGATCTTTTAAAAGAAATAGAAATTCCAATGGAAAGGGATCTTCTAAAAAGAAAGACATCTCTCAAGTGCAATGCTTTAGATGTGATCAGTATGGCCACTATGCAATGAAGTGCCCTGACAGATCAAAGCAACAAGCATCTTTTGCCAAAGTAGGAAAGACAAATTCAGATCATGAATCTGAGAACTTTGTGTTCTATTCAGCATTATCTAATCAAGTATCTAACAATATCAACAACTGGGTAATTGATAGTGGTTCTTCAAGGCACATCATAGGGTTTAGAGAAAACTTAGACACTATGACCTAAGAGTCTAATGAAGATGTCACAATTGTGATGACTTCACACATCAAGTAGAAGGGGTTGGAACTTGTTCCATCACATTGAAATTGGTCTTCCCTTCAACTCATCGGGTCTATTTAAAACTGAATAAAGAGGAATCTAATATCCATTTTCCGTGCTCTACCTTCTATGGAAAAACTTGTAATAGGGTTACCTAAGTTAAAATCATCTCATGAAGGAAATTGTAAAGGTTGTGCTTTAGGAAAAAATACAAAGGGATCCTTTCCCACTAGTTTGAGAAAAACCCTAAATGTGTTAGATCTGGTTCACTCTGACTTATGTGGACCTATGTTTGTACCTTCTAAAGAGGATTTCTATACTATGTCATATTTATAGATGACTTCTCTAGGAAAACCTCGATCTATTTCCTTAAGTGTAAAGAGTCAATAGAAATCCTCAAAAGGTTCAAAGAGTTCAAAGCACTTACAAAAAACTTCTCCGGGAAGAAAATAAAAACCTTAAGGACAAATAATGGGAAAGAATACACCTCTGAAATTTTTAAGCAGCCCCATGAGTGTTGGAAATCATGAGGGAGTTCATTAAAGGCTTACAACCCCTACCAAATGGGTTGTCAAAGAAAAATAGGAACCATTAGAGAAGTTTCACAAAGCACGTTAAGCTGGATTCAAAACATTGAAACCTCTCGGTATGAGAAGCTCTAGACTGCTGGTCTACATCCAAAACAGATGTCCTCATTTCTCTCATCTTGGACAACAAACTCCGAAGAAGCCTTCACTGCATAAACCCTAGTATTAGTCACTTTTAGGATTTTGTTGTCCCGCCTATATTCATGTGCCTAAGGAGAAGAGATTCAAACCTTGAACCTTCCCGGAAGAAAGGGATTTATGGGATATAGTGAAACCTCCAAGGCCTTTAGGATATTCATACCCGAGCAGAATCAAATTGAATTGAGCAGATATGTCATCTTTGAAGAAGACATTGCATTCAAAAGGGCAAGAAGTTCTAGTGAGATAGAAAATTATTCCCCTAGGGTATTAGAGGTGGAACCTACTCCCGAGATTCAGAGGGAGTATCCTTGAGAAATGTCACATAGAACTTCCTTTCTACTTCAAATGAGAATACGATGACAACGGCAGTAGTAGCACTCACTTTGGGCTACAAATATGATCAAAGAAGCGGTAGGATCATGCAAAGACCAGCAGAACGTCGCGAGAGTAAAGACCCAAACGCTTACCTGCGCTATAAGGTTTTAATGAACACATCATGCAACTCCTAACTCCGTCGCTTGTTACGGCTTTCACATCAAGCATGGAAGGATGCAATGACGGAGGAATATCAGTCCATTCTAAAGAATGATGTATGGGATATAGTGCCTAGACCGAAAGAGAAATTTGTTGTCTCTTCCAAATGGCTCTTCAAAATCAAGCATGCTGCTGATGGCAGTATAGAAAAACATAAAGCACGTTTTGTGGCAAGAGGTTTTTCTCAAAAGGAAGGCATTGATTACGAAGAAACATTTGCACCTATTGCCCGTTACACCGTGTTGACACCGTTAGCCGCTTTCGCAGCAGCTTAAAGGCTGGAAGATCCATCAAATGGATGTGAAAACCGCCTTCCCCACGAACCATGGAAGAAGAAGTCTATTTGGAACAGCCTGACGGTTTTGTGATACATAAACCTGACTCACATGTATGTAGACTGAAGAAAGCCCTCTATGGACTTAAACAGGCTCCCAGGGTCTGGTATGAAAGAATTGACAGCTATCTCCTGGGATTAGGATTTTCCAAGAATGATGTTGACTCCAATCTCTACTTCAAGGTAATTAAAGGTGATATGCTAATAATTATTTTATATGTTGATGACCTGCTGATAATAGGAGATCACCTCATTGCTCAAGGGAAGCAGGATCTAATTTTTGAATTTGACATGAAAGACTTGGGCATTCTTCACTACTTCCTAGGTTTAGAAGTATGGCAGAAATCAGAGGGCATTATACTAAACCAAGGGAAGTATACTATTGATATTCTGAAGAGATTTGGAATGTTGGACCGACCCATGTCTACACCCATGGAGAGACCAACCTCACAAATTGAAAGAAGCAAAAGAAGAAAATCCAAGTGTGCGCAGATCCAACCCTTTACGCATGTGATGATTGGATCCTTGATGTATCTATAGTCAACAATTGCACTACATTTGTGCAGTTGAATGTTCTCAGCTTCATGTGTGAGCCAAAGGAAATTAATTTAATGGCTGTGGAAACATATTTTGAGATATCTTCAAGGCACTATTGGATATGGTCTTTTACAAGAATGATCAACTAGATCTACATGGGTGGCCTCGATTCGACAATGAAGTATAACCGACGAAGCACATCGATGTTGCTTCGCCTTTAGATCAGCTTATGATCTCCGATTTGCAGAAAACAATTGAAGGTTCTCAAAGCTCAACAGGTATAAATAATATCAAGTAGCCTCAATGGGAGCAAGAGGCGCCATTTCAGAATTGCTTGTGGGACTCTTTGGTGAGCCCTTGAATCCTACAATTATTCATTGTGATAATCAAAGTTGCATCAAACTCTCTGTAAATCTTGCCTTTCATGATAGATCTAAGCACATTGAGATCCCCTATCATTATGTAAGAGATATGGTGGAAAGGAAAGTGATTCAATTGGAGTATATTAGTACAAATGATCAAACTGCAGACATTCTCACCAAGCCTCTCTCCCGAATCAAGGTAGAGCACTTCAAGAAGAAACTTGGTATGGTTGAAATGTAATTTGTTATTTATGTTTGAAATTCAAATTGTTTATCAAATTGTACTAATATATAAAGATGTTTAAATGTGTAAACTCTTTTGTCATGTGTGTGCCTCCATGACTTTATGGGCCTACTCCCCCTGTGTACATTATTGAAAGGTGACGATCTTTCTAATAATGAACACTTGTATTTGACATTGTAAAGTGACGACTCTACAATGATAAACTATCATGATAGATATCATGTGACTTGATATCTGTGGACATGTCATGATAGTATCTCTTGGACACTTTGATAGATATCATGAGACTTGATATCATCTGAAGATCATTGTAATCCTTAAGAGATAATCATGGTGGATATTTATATCCGTGGATATGCCATGAATTATGGTAGACATCATGTGACTTGATGTCAATGCACATACCATAATGAAGATGTGTTATGAAGAATGTCATGTGACTTGACAAACTTTGAGAAAACATATCATATCTTCGATATCACATGTAAAGGTGATATCTCCACTTATTTAATTTGAAATATCTTCCCTAACTAAGAGGGAGTGTTGAATTGTAGCTTAGGTCAGATATAAGCGATGATTGCTATAAAGCATCATCATCGCTTATATAAGATCTAATGCTCTTCATGTTTATATTTCCAGAAATAAATAAAATAATTGAATTTTATAAAGCATGTATAAAATCGAAATTATCTAAATGATGTTTTGAATTCGCTTTGTTTAAAATTCGGGATTCTTGTATTACATCCGCCATGCATAAGGGTGTGTCCATTAGTTAAGTTTGTTTAACTGAATGATCATCGGCTGTGAGAGGAACCCGCGCCCTAAGGGACACGTCCCTTGAGCGGACGTGTCTCCACATGTGGAGACACGTCCTCTCAAGAGACGCATCCCTTGGAGGCGGGTCTCCTAACATATAAAAGATGATTCCAATCCTAATTTGCAGACATCGAAATCATTAATGTTCTGCAATCAACACATTTAGTATAAATCTGGAAATCGAAAATCTGTCTTAAAATCCTAGTAGAATTCTGGAAATTTAGAATCCTTTTAGAACCCTTAGTCTCTCATTTTGATAGAAGATTTGACTACATTTACACATACTGCTAAAAATAGTGTCCAAATGCATTTTAACCATATTTTGAGTAGTCGTCGCAACTTACTAAAAATAGTAAGTCCAGAAAATTCCTTTGTTTCAGTTGCATGTCACACCACTGTGAAGCTCTTTGAAAACCCAAAAGGAATCCATAATCCAAACTGCAAAACTTCAACATACAAGCCTCCAAAACTATCAAAAAATCCTCCTAAAAAATAGGAAACCCTAATTACTACTCTCGACTACCCTACGAGCCTCCGGAATAGGCTAACGGCCAACTGCACTGATTACTGCTTAGAAGGGGACATTACAGCTTTCAATTGCTTGTTGTGAGGAAAAGAGTCTCCCCTGTGCACCCTTGTAGACCTTGAATAGATAAAAATTAAATTAAATCAAATATAGAAAATTCATAGATAGTCAACATTGCAAATTCATAAATAAGATGTATCAAACCTCACCTCCAACTCATCAAGCACCTTGTCTCTCATCTCACAATCAAGCACCATCTTATCGATGCATGTGACAAGACCTGCCATGACCTCATCAGCCTTAAATGTGTCAAAGAAGTAGAACTTTGGGTTCAAGAAGTAGGCAAAGGCATGTATCGGCTGGTGGAGTTGGTTTGTCCATTTCATAGCAATGATGCGCCAAATGATTTCATATTTTCTTTTTTTGCCGCCATAGTAACATGAAATGACCTCTTTCGCCCTATCCATGGCCTCATAAATGAAACCCATTGGCATGCCCACTCCATCCACCATACGAAGACCATCCACCATACAAAGAACCCTCACCAAAGGTTTTGTCACCTAAAAAAATGAAAACAAATGTTAAATTATTACAAAATTAACCCCTCAAAAAAAAACAGCAAATAGATTATGTATAAAATTTATTTTTGTGTTTGTTACTTACCCCGATCAACTCCTCTCCATTTTTGATGAATGTGTCTGTTACATCCCAAATTGTAAAGTTACTATTTACCGTTGATAGATAGGGTAAATTCTGGAGATGAATTAATGATGCTTGTACCTTGTTTTCAATATGAATGTTATCTCACTTGATGTTGTTTCTTGATGTTATCTCAATTGATGTTATTCATGGTGAAATATTGCATAAGGAGGTTAATGAATAATGTTTATTCTAACTTTTGAGATGTTTCATGTAAACTACTTTGTTGTGAACATATGACTCCCGTTGTCATGTCATTAAATGCAGGTGTGCGAACCATTCCTCTAGGCAGAGGAGAAATATCACTCGGGAGAGGAGCTTGGTCAAGTAAACAGTAACAAGAACCATCTAAGCATACACACACGTCGTTATAGGTTGGGAGAAACCAAGTCAGTTATAATGGTCTTGAAGAGTCATCCATAGGCTTTAGGAGTCTTGTTTACTTCTTTGTGCCTTGTGAGTGATGTTTATTTGTATATCTAACTTATTGTATTACGATCATTGTGTGTATAACGTGAATGGATATAAGTGAATAGGTTACACACGCTACCTATTATCTACCTATTATCTGTGGATAAATAATATTTGCCTTGGAATTTTGTTGTACCCCAAATTAATATTTTTGCTACACTTAGGCATTTTGAAGAAATAAGTAAAAGACTTGTCAAATTTGTCAAAAAGGTCAAAATTTGGGTTTGCATGTCTTGCATGAGGGGTAAAAACTTGAAATTTCCAAAATATGACGATCTGGGTCTACTTAGAGTGACCTAATCTATAGAACCCAAATCTCAATTTTTCATCCCTACTTTTTAGGAAAATTGTTATTTTTAGAAACTTTCTAAAAATAGTAACTTTTTTTGGGTTTTTATGGGTTTCCTTCGAAACGGATACTGACAAAATTTTCTAAAAATAGAAAGTTTGTCCGCCAAGATTCAAACTAATTTTGATTGGCTCAAAATACTTCCTCATCAGGCTAGTGGAGTCAGAATCACAAAACGATTAGTTTTACCTTAGTGGGTCTATTCTGCTTTTTCAATTTCAGAAAGCATTTCAGGAACTTCAAAGTCATCAATGGAGGCCAGTTAGTTGTCAGGTGTCAGATTCAACATTCAAGCACTGAACAGAAGATGAGATGATGAACGTGCGCAAAGAACGAAGGAGTTGAAATCTGCAAAAAAAAATGACAGTCTACCAGCCATGGACGCCCCAAGAGGAGATAGCCGCCCATCTTTTCAAGGCATCAGATGATGGAATTAGGGTTTGTGCTTCCAGGCAAAGTTGTTCAGATTCTTCCCAGCTCCACAGTGATTCCGGCAGCATCATCATCAGATCAGCCAGTCACCCGGAATTCGAGATCAAACAGGGAGGTTTCAACCAGAAGGTAGAAGGCAAACCATGAAAATCATTGAAAATTTTCTAAGTCTAGGAACTTTGGGCGCCCCAAGTGCCCAGGGGCGCCCAGCCTTTTGAGAGGTCAAACTCAGCAATTAGGGTTTGTCGATGAGCTCAATCTCTTCAGAATCCAGTCAGCTTCACAATGGATATCTTCGTCAGATCGTCAGACTTGTCAGTCACCGGAAAATCCAGATCAAGTTGAAGGTATAGAATGAAGGATCAAGTTTGAAGATGAAAGTCAAAGCAAAAATGGCTGAGTATGGAGGAATTGGGCGCCCCAGAAGAAGAATGCACCCAAGTTTTTAAGGGCCTAAATGAATGAATTTGCCAGAAGAGTCTCCAACATGACTTCTTCAAATTTGATCAAGCTTTTCAACACAAAATATTTTCTGTATCTTTCACTTTTGCTCGACTTCTGTCATTTTACTCTTGTTTCTCCCTCTGTTCAACCTTTGACATTTGATGACTGCCAATTCTAACTCTGGTGAAATTGGGCACCCCAGCTTGTCAGGGGCGCCCAAGCTTTTGATGCCTTAGATTTAACTTTTAGGAGATGCAACTCCCAGAAGACCCCTCTTGAAATCCTTCAAGCTATCCAGTGAATCTGACAGTCAGTCAATCGGATTAGTGTAGCTCCCGAAATCGAGGATTCATCAGAAGATCAAAGGGAAATGGAGAAAATGAAGAACACAAAAATGGCCAAGTCCGTGAAGGTTGGGCGCCCCAAAAGGAGAAGGGTGCCCATGATTTTGAAGGATCAAATGAATTTTTTAGCTGAAAGTGCCTCCAGAATGATCTTCTCAGATTCGATTAGGCTTCGTGATGAATCATTCAGTGTGTCTATCAGATCAATCTGGAAGCCGGAGATCAGAATCAAAGCAACGTTCAAAATTGAGGAAAAGTTAAAAAACTCAGAAAATGGTTAAGTCTGGGAGAAATTGGCGCCTCTAGCCAAGAAGGGTGCCCAAAATACCATGCCTTAGTCAAAATTCTCAAATTTTCAAAATTGCAAGATGAAGAATGTGAACGTCCGTTCAATGAACAGTGATATTAGGGTTTTGAAGATAAAAGAAAAAGAAAGGTGGTTTCTGAAGCCTAAGGTGTAGAAACCCCGCCTCACCGCTTCAAACTTGTTTTGGTTTTGTTTTTGGAATTTTGTATTTCGGCATAAACGTATGAAATGCATTTGAAAGAAAAATGATTCTAAATCTAGTCAAAATCTGGCGAAGTGCAACCGGGCGTATAATCTTCAAATAGATAACATATAGGTTTATTTATTTGTTCCAGACTACAATGATAGATCTGACATGCGTAAAAAGCCATAGATTATAATATATAAAACCCGCTTGCAGCCACCGTGAGTAGGAAGGCTTTTACAGTACCGCCATCCGTGATAATGACTTCTCCCTTCACCAGATGATTGCAAAATGCTTCCCGTGAGGAAATAGGCACCGGCGGTAAAGTCGTAATCAAGCAAGAAGATGAGGCGCTTTTTCTCAGCGAAGGAAGTATCGCCCCGGCGGCGTTGGGCACGGCCTCGCACTGAATCCCGCCCGTGCATTTTAGCTTGAAGAAGTGCCGATATGCATCTAAATCCAGCTTCCTAAATAATAGAAATTTTTCTCGATGTATACCAACTACCTCTAATGATAACTACTGATATGCTCAGAATAACTTCTCAATGAAGCTATTTCACCACTAGCAATAAATCATTGATATTTCACAAATTCTCCGAATCAAGTAGACATCAAGATGGCCTGCTCTCCAATGCAAAAAGATGCAACCGAACCCTTTGGCTCGTTTCCTCACAAGCAGAATTGATCTACTTTCACAAATATAAATAAACGAGTTTCTCTCAAAACAAACTTATAATCAATTGGGCCTACTTCCTGCTTACCATTTAAAATAAACTTTGAATTCTTCTTTTAATTTTTCCATAGTTTGAACACACTTTTAATTATAAATAATAATTGAAAAGTGGCCCCTTCTTCATGTTGGTCGACCCCTTCCATAAAGTCACTTAAGTTATAATATTTAATTATATTATAACTTTATAATATAAGCTTAAAATTAATTAATATTTATTTTAGCAAATAAATATTAATATCTCTCTCAAAATAGGTCCAACTGACGAACCATCTGAAGCCAGATGATAAGTGATTGAATCCGCATACGACCAAACCATACTGCTAAAAATAGTAGGGGTGCTCTGCTGAGTGTCTCCACTTACTAAAAATAGTAAGTCAAGCAAATGATGTTCGAACGACCCCGAACGAAAACCAAACTGAAAGATTCTGCCAACTGAACCCAAGCCAATCCTCAACAAGACCCTCTATCCACCTTATCAACCTACGAGGATCACATAATAGGCTAATCTTAAGCACTGAGAGATGTCAACTGGAAGGGGACATTACAATCCGCCCCTCCTGAAATTGCTTGACCTCAAGCAATCTCAACTCCGGATGCTGCAAAATCTCCTCACTCTCCCACGTAGCATCCTCCACTGGTAAATCTCTCCATTTCACCAAATATTCCCTGATAGTCCTCCTACGCAACTGTCTCTCTCTATATTCCAGGATCGACTTAGGAACTAAGATCAACTTTCCCTCATCATCTAAGGGAGGTAATACTGTTGAAGGTACCACACGATGTCCTAACGCCTTCTTGAGACGTGACACATGAAAAACATTGTGGACCTTACTATCCGCTGGAAGCTCTAGCTCGTAAGCCACTTCGCCAACACGCCTGACAATCCTGAAAGGACCATAATACCGTGGCTTGAGCTTCTCGAATCCACTCTTCCTAAGAGTAGACTGTCTGTAGGGCTGCAGCATAAGATATACCATGTCTCCCACCTCAAAAGATCTCTCTGTCCTCTTCTGATCTGTATACTGCTTCTGCTAGTTTTATGCCTTAGCAATGTTCTCCTTAAGAGCCCTCATAATTTCCTGACTCTCCTGCAATAAGTCTCCAGCACTAGGCACTCTACTGTCACTCAGTAGCAAATCAAGGAAACTAGGCGCCTCATACCCATACAGCGCCATGAAGGGAGACATCTGAATGGTCATGTGATAGGTGGTATTGTAACAATACTCACATAAATATATCCACTTCACCCATGCCTTTTGCTGCCCTGCAATATAATTCCTGAGGTAGCCTTCCACCCATTTGTTCACTATCTCCGTCTGACCATCGGTCTACGGGTGGTAACTGGTACTCAGTGTAAGCTCGGTCCCACACAGTCTGAACACCTCCTGCCAAAAGTGACTCAGGAACCGACTATCTCTGTCGCTAACCATGCTCCGAGGCAACCCATGTAATCTGAAAACCTCACGAAAGAATACCTCTGCTACCTGTGTAGTTGTGTAAGTGGTGGTGATCGGAAAGAAGTGGGCATACTTCGTCAACCGATCCACAACTACATATATGCAATCCCGTCCTTGGGCTTTAGGCAAGCCTGTAATAAAATCCATCGACAGGCATTCCCACTTTCTATCAGGAATTGGAAGTGGCTGTAACAAACCTGCTGGATACGTGTTCTCCTGCTTGTTCTGCTGACAAACAGGGCACTTACGCACATACTGAAGAACATCCGCCTTAAGACCCTTCCATGTAAACCTTTCCCGAACCTGTCTATATGTTTTGAAGTACCCGGGGTGCCCTGTCGTAGGTACATCATGAAAGGCTCGCATAATGGTGTTCTTCATCTCTGATCCAGGGATCAAGAAAATCCTGTTCTTGTAAATGATCAAGTCATTCACAAGTGTGTACCTGGTGTCCACCATAGATCCCTCAACAATACCAGATGCCCAAGTATCCTTGGCATACTCTGCCACGATCAAATTCCTCCAGTCCTCTGCAATATGTACCATAGAGTTCAAATAAGGCCGGCGTGAGAGAGCGTCAGCAACGACATTCTGGGTACCTTTGATGTAGGTGATATCAAAGTCATATGCCTGTAACTTACCCACTTCTGCTGACGGTCATTTAAATCTCGCTGCCCTAGGAAATGCCTCAAGCTATTATGATCAGTCTTAATACAAAATTTACTGCCCACAAGATATTGCTTGAATTTGGCCAAGGCATGCATTATGGCCAGCATTTCCTTATCATAAATACTGTGAAGCCTCTCTGGTCCTCTGAGTTTTCTGCTCTCATACACAATCGGGTGCTTGTCCTGCATAAGCACCGCTCCAATACCCTCACCAGAAGCATCACACTGAAGCTCAAAAGGCTTCGTAAAATCTAGTAGTGCCAACTCTGGACACATAGTAATAAGCTCCTTGAACCTCACAAAACACTCCTGTGCCTCAGGAGTCCAAAAGAATGCACCTTTTTTCAACAAATCCGTCATAGGTGTTGCATGGCGTGAATATCCACTGACAAACCTACGATAGAAACCGCATAACCCAAGGAATCCTCGCAGCTGTGTAAGGTTCGCTAGAGTAGGCCAATCTACGATAGCACGGATCTTCTCAGGATCCATCTGCACTCCCCCTGCACTGATGATATGGCCTAAGTATAACAACTCAATCATCCCTAAATCACACTTGGATTCCTTGGCGTACAAGGACTCCCTCTCCAAAATGTTGAGTACTGTATCCAAATGAGCCAAATGCTCCTGCCAAGTCCTGCTGTAGATCAGAATATCATCAAAGAAGACAAGTACATATCTCCTCAGATGTGAGTGGAAACCCGCTCATGGTGGATCGAATGTCAGCTGAGCGCTTGGTTAGCCCAAATGGCATCACCACAAACCTCGGCGTCCATACGATAACGGAAGCAGTCTTCAACATCCCGCCACGACTTCCTAACTGTGATATCCCATCTCAAGTCTATTCTCGAAGTAACAGGCACCATGAGCCTAATAATGCCTCATCTATACGGGTATGGGGTACTGCTTTTGATGGTCCTCTTATTCAGACTCTCGTAATCAATGCACATACGGCGCACCATCTTTCTTCTTCACTAGAACAATCAAGAAGCAAATGGTGATTTTACTCAATAATGTGACCCATAGCAAGCAGCCCTTAATAGTCTTCTATCTCATCCTTAAGCCGCCGGATGCCCTCAGGCGAGTAATCATGACGGGCTTAGCCTCCCCGCTTCTATGATGTGCTCAATACTCCCTCACCGAGGTCTCCTTGTGGAATGTCAATCAAAACCTTCCCATGCTTAACTCTCAATAATGTCGATGATACTCGGCCTTATGCTGTCCCTCCCGATAGGTACAAAGTGCACTCGGCAAACCCCACTCAACCATGTGTCATGACGATAAGTCTCTCCATCCGCCGGAGCAGCCAGTCCCCGGGACATTACTGTCCCGGATGGCCTTCAGGATATGAGTCTTCCCATCCACATCAAACCGAATCTCCATGTCTTTAAGACAAAGTGTGACTTCCTCAAGGGAATGAAGCCACTTCATGCCCAAAACTAAATCAATATCTCCCATATTCACTACGTAATAATCAGCCTTGAATTCATAATTATTCAAGCGCAAAGGGAGATCCTTAATCATACGGTCACATCTAAGAGTGTAACCATCAGCCACCTTAACCCAAATGCCCTCAAACTCCTCGGTTATGAGCCCACATTTCTCAACAAATCTGGCATCTATAAAATTATGGGTGGCACCTGTGTCCAAAAGGGTGATAACCTTTTGACCAGCCAAAACTCCATGGAGTCTGAAAGATCCCTCCTGTTGAATGCTAGACAACCGTGCCTCCTGGATTTGGAGCTCTGACTCTGCCTCCGCCTTAGGCTCTGAAGCCTCTGATTTTGACTCCTCAGAACTCTCCTGCTGTTCGGAATTCTCAGATTTCAAATCCTCATAATAAGCCCACATAACTCTATTGGCCTTACCCTTCGGCCGCAAAGGACAATCGTGGTTAGCGTCGTAGGGACCTTTGCAGTAGAAGCAAAGCTTCTTCCTGCGCAAATCATTAAGAGTCTCACGATCCAAGGGTGCTGCTGATTTACCTTTTGAGTCACTCTTAAAATCAGATCTCTCCTTATTCTTATTGAATCCCTTATTGTCCTTGAAGGAAGTAGCATTTCTGGAGTTGAACTTGCTAGATGGGGCTGCAAGTTCCATGCTGCGTGCCTTCTTCATAGCTTCGTGTAGTGAAAGAGGATCAAATGCCTTGATCCAACCTCTCAGTGGTTCCAACAATGCCTCCACGAAGAGCACAACTAGACGCCTCTCTGATATGTTGGGAACCATCACGGACAACCACTGGAAGTCTTCTATGTAGGCCTCCAAACTACCAACCTGTCTCAACTGGGCCAAGTCTCTGAAGTAAGACTCAGGATCCTTTTTGTCGAATCGTTCCACCAATCTGTCTACGAGTTCCTGGTAAGTGGTGATACGATCATGCTGAAGTGTCACCATCCCATGATGCCACCAGTCATAAGTTGCTCCCTCAAGGTGCAAGGTAGCATATCTGATAGCATCCTCCTCTGCCATGGGACGCAATGTAAGGAAGGTATCCAACTTACTGATCCAAGTCTGAGCTGTAACCTTACTGCTGCCGTCAAACATAGCTAAAGAGAGCTTGTTTGTGGTGTGCTTCAGGTCACTGTTCTGATGCCTAGGCCTCCTATCTGGCCTGTTCCTGTAATGCTCTCGCCTCTATGTGATAAACCTGTCAAAAGTAATCCTCTCTCTGAGTATAATATCCAGGGAGGGGCCCAAATTCTCCGGTACGATATGAATCACAAACCCCTCAAGCCTCAAGTAGTGAAACCGGGCCTCGATACTCACTCATAGAAACCCCTATTCTCATTGTTTCTAAAACTGCTTGTTTTTTGAGTGTTTTGATTTTTTTTGTGTTTTTTCCATAAACAGATGAAATGCGATTTTGAAAGAAAATGATTCAAAAATCTAATAAATTCAAGGTAGTGCAAACTGAAGCAGATAATCTTTGAAATAGATAACATATAGGTTTATTATTCATTCCAGATCATTACAATGATAGATCTTTGACATGCAGGTAAAAAAAGCAAGTAGATTATAATATTTAAAAACCTGGTTGTAGCCACCTATGAGAGACATGATATAGTACGGCCATCCAGATAATGACTTCTCCCTTCACCAGATGAATGCAAATGCTTCCAGAAGAATAGGCACCCCCTGTGGTAATGTCAGACTGCAAGAAGATGAGGCATTTTTCTCAAAGAAGGAAGTACGGCCCTGCTGCAGCAAGTACGGCCTGTACCAGCAACTTCATAAATTCGTACCAGCTTGAAAAGAGTGCCAGATATGCATCTAAACTAGCCGCTCCAATAATA
>VDFB02220498.1:0-11630 GCA_007258455.2 Sequoia sempervirens | reverse complement strand
AGTCCCTCAGTGGATTCCACCCGAATGCCCCCGAATACTGAAACATTGATAGAAAAAAATAATGAGCCGGGTAAGGAGGACGACTGGGGATTACTCGATGGCTTCCAAGAGTTCATGGAAAAATATGCAAGAGATCAGCTTAGCCTAGGAGCTAGAATGAATTTCTGGGATCTCTTATTTCCGAACTGGTGTAAGGTCCACAATGCTGCTCAGTCTAAATTTGATTGTTGCCTATGCCAAGCAGTAGTGGAGCATGTTAAGAAAACCACTGCTCCTCTGACAGAAACACCAAAGGAGACGCTAGTAGAACCACCTATTGATCATTGCCCCGAACCAAAAAACCCCCCTAAGTCCATAAGGCCTGTCGTCCAGCTGAAAGAGAAGAGAGCCTCAATCAGACCCAAAGACAAGGAATCCTCCGCGTGCTGGACTCTCCAATTTGATGGATCGAAGTCAAGGCAAGGAGCTGGAGCGGGGATCGAACTCATCAATCCAACGGGTAAGACATTTCTCAGTGCCCACTGATTATAGTTTTATTGCACCAATAATGTAGCAGAACATGAGGCTTTAGTCCTTGGCCTTCTTATGGCCTTGAAGAAAAATGTGAAAGTATTGCAAGTTTTCGGGGATTCTGCATTTGTAGTTAAGCAGGTTAGGAAATTATACTCATGTCATGATCAGAGACTCACAAATTATAGGCACAGGGTTTAGGATCTCTTAGAGGGCCTAGATGCATTCAACATATAATTGATCCCTCGTACTCAGAATCACATAGCTGATGCCTTAGCTCAAGCAGCTAGCACGCTATAGCCCCTCTCTTTGTCTGGGCTCAAGAAAATTCACTGTTGAGCTAACATCCACACCATCGGTCCCAGATAATGTCACTCACTTGCAGGTCTTCAATGACGATAAGCATATCCTCCAGTTCATCATGAGTTTTGACGTCTTCGCAGCTCAAATAATCGAAGAAACTGATTTGCAGGAGGCTGAATTAGACATAGAGGGGGTCATCAACCTTAAAACCAACATGATCCCCAAAGGTTTGGTTCAGCTAGAGCGCATATTCGATTTGGATCAGATTAGGGATCAAGATCAGCAAACGAAAAGGGAGGCTATAGGCAACCAGTGCAACGCTCACAACCTTGGAATAGCTGAGGATACCAAAAATGTTTTTATTGGCAAAGTGTGCACGCCTGAGGAGAGGAAGGGAATCATGGATGCGTTGCAAAGATACCATGATGTGGTGGCATGGAGCTATCAAGATTTAAAAATATACGACACCTCTATCATCACGCACACCATCCCTCTCAAGACCGAAGTGAGGCCCTTCCGCCAACGGCAGCGCCCCATCAATCCCTTGCTAGAGCCCATCATTTATAAGGAGTTGCAAAAGTTGCTCTCAGCAAGAATCATTTTTCCCATTAGGCATTCCACTTGGGTGGCCAACTTGGTCCCGGTTAGGAAAAAGAATAGAGAGATTAGATTGTGCGTAGATTTTTGCATACTAAATTGCGCCTCAGAGAAAGACAACTATCTAGTACCTTCGCTGGATGAGGTGCTGCAAATCGTCAACGACTCCCAGATGATGTCCTTCCTTGATGGATACTTCGGGTATAACCAGGTAATTGTACAATACGAGGATCAACACAAGACAGCGTTCACCACTAAGTGGGGGATGTTCACATATAGAAAAATGTCATTCGGGCTCATCAACGTCAGCGCCACTTTCCAACGCGCCATGGATATCACCTTCAAAGACCTAATTGGCAAATGCATAATCATCTATATGGATGATTTGACCATATTCTCTAAGAAGTGGGGTGATCACGTCTCCGACTTATGCAAAGTGTTTCAGAGATGCAAGGAATTTAGGGTTTCTCTCAACCCCAAGAAGTGCATTTTTAGAGTGACTAAAGGCAGATTGCTCGGGCACATCATCTTAGAGAAAGGAATATCCATTGATCCTGAGTGCATTGAGTCGTTACTCAAGATTCAGGCCTCGGGCAGCAAGAAGAAATTAAATTTTTTCTTCAAAAATATCAATTTTGTCTAGAAATTCATTACAGAATTCGCAAAAATTGTCAAACCTCTCAATGCCATGCTCAAAAAAGACGCCAAAGTTGAGTGAATGTCGGATGCCAAACAATCCTTCAAAAAAATCAAATGGGCCATTGTTGAGGCACCTATGTTAGTTAGCCCAGATTATTTGAAGCCATTCTATATCTACTCATTTGCTTCAGAGCACTCATGTGCTAGCATGTTGACCCAGAAGGACAACGAAGGAAATGAGCATCCAATCACCTTCATGAGTGCTCCCCTCAAAGATGCTGAATTACGCTACCACAACATAGAAAAGAAGGTGTACACTCTAATTAGGGGAGTAAAGAAATTTAGACACTACATTCTACGCAATAAGGTGTTCGCCATTGTCCCCAACCCAACAGTTAAGACACTGCTCATGCAAAATGAATTGGGTGAACGAAGGGCTAAGTGGGTCACCCTACGCCAAAAGTATGATATGGAGATCCAACCAATGAAATTGATGAGAGGGCAGGCACTCACCCGAACAATGGTCAAAATAGTAGCAGAGGTTGGACCTGAACTCACGGTACAGCAGTATCAGCTTGAAGATGTCTCCCTGGGAGAATGGTACCAAGATGTCATTTATTATCTACTGAATCAAAAGTGTCTGCCGCATCTGCAAGGAGTCCAGAAGATGGCCCTAAGATTGAAAAGTAATGGTTATATATTGTAGGGTTCTATTCTCTATAAGAAGAATCATGAGGGCATTTGTCTAAGATGCATTAGCAAGGAGGAAGAATAACGTGTCTTGAAAGAGTTTCATAATAAATTTGGTGTGGGCCATGGCTCGGGTTCTTCTACAGCACATCAGATATTAAGGGCAGGGTATTATTGGCCAACCCTCTTCAAGGATGCCCATTGCCATGTTTGTTCATGTCATACATGCTAGACCGCTACCACCAGGGAGAGGAATGCTGTTGTCCCGATGCAGCCCGTGCTGGAGGTAAGGGCTTTTGCACAATGGGGTCTCGACTTCATCGGTCCAGTAAGCCCTCCATCGTCTGTGGGACACAGGTACATTCTTACCGCTACCGATTATTGTACTAGATGGATGGAAGCAATAGTATGTAAGCATTACACAACTGAAGTAGTTACTGATTTCTTAGAAAGTTTCATTTTAAATCGCTTTGGTTGTCCATATGCTTTGGTATGTGATAATGGACCTACCTTTGCTTCATTAAAATTTGCTAGCTGGGCGTTTGACTATGGGATTTCCCTCAAATTCTCATCCAATTACTACCCTCAGGGCAATGGCCTTGCCGAATCTACAAATAAGAATTTGATTACTGTGATCAACAAGCTGCTAGATAGGAATCCCAAGCACTGGCATACCCAGCTCAGTTTTTCCCTTTGGGCTGATCACACTCGCCACAAGGCTGCCCTTGGTGATTCTCCGTTCCACCTTGTCTATGGCCTTGAGCCTATTTTCCCCATCCACCTGAAGATTCTTACTCTTTAGTTCATCAATGATTTTTATGAAGGAGATTGTAGGGAAGCTCGATTAACTAAGCTCTTACATTTAGAGGAAGTCTGAAACCGTGTAATAGAAAATTTTGCCAAACATCAGGGCGTAGTTAAGAGATGGTTCAACTGCCGAGCCAAAATTAAAACCTTTAGAATCACAGATTTAGTCCTGTATTGGGACAAGGCCCATGAGAAGAAAGGGGGACACAACAAATTCGACAAGCTTTGGCTTGGCCCCTTTCAAATAGCTGAGATTTTGGGAGATAATGCCTAAAGACCTTTAACCGGAGCAGGGAACACGCCAAGCCAATGGGTAGCACTTGAAGCATTTCGAGCCTTTCCCTCAATACGGCGAGCAATTGTTTTGTTTATCTATGTCGCGGTTTCTCCCTCCCGCTAGCTTTTGTTTTAAAGATGTTTCCCCGCCCTTTGTCGGCCATGCTTGTTTCTCGACGTAGTCCACTTTTGTCGTCCGCTCTTTTGTTCGCTAAACATCTTAATTTAGATTATTATCGGTCTTTGCAGAGCTGTCCGTGAATGATTTCTCTGTCTGAATTCTGCTCAGAACTTGACCCTTCACTGGATCTTCTTACCCACATCTCGAATCTTGCACGCATTACATAATAATAAATTCTGAAGGACCGTGTTGTGGTTATCATGACACCCAAGTGAGTGAAAAATTCTAAGTCTACTCCAGTGACCACTGCAGCCTCAAACCCATTGTAGGCTTCAATGCTTACCCGGTCGAGCTAAATGGTAAAAGAGAAATGAAATATCAAAGAAAAAAGAGAAAAAAAAAGGGAATTCTGGAAAAGGAAAATAAATGACCGTATGGGTGTTTGGGTAACTCTACCGAGGCTATGGATGCCCGGCTGGCAGTAGAGCAATATCCATGAGATTGTAGTGACAACTCCACTGGGGCTATGGATGCCTGACTGGCAGCGGGGCAATGTCCATGTCACTTTTGGTGTTAGGCAACTTATGTAGCTCACTCGGTTGAAGTGATAACCCTGGTTACTATCCCCAGGAAAGGAATGAACTCACTTCACACACACTTCTGAGATGTCCTGTAAGCTAACCCAATTAAGGATCTCGTTCTCTCTGATTCATCTTTGGAAGTCGCTCCTAGTCTCATAAAACCGTGAGATTTTGGGTCCCCGAATGACATTTGTTGTGCCCCTAGAACATACGCCCCGTTCGAAATGGGGACCCTCTTTTCTTTCCCCTTGTCGAGTCTTTTCGGGCCACCTCATTTTGCGTGCCCCTCTTTTTTGATGTTCCGCATGGTCGATGTTGCTCCAAGATTTCATCATAAATTGATCTCAGTTCTCCGTTTTGTTTTTGTTGTTCCCTCCGGCCTTCACAGCGTTCCTTTGCATTTTGTTTCCTCAGTCTTGTCAGCCTCTTCGCCCAGATCTTCGAGTTCTCGCTTCCTCGCCGCTTCATCATTCTTATATGTTTCTTCGGTTCGCTTCATTTATTTAACCAGGGTTTCTCTTCTGGCTGTTCTTCGGCCCTGAAGCTCTCTAGATTCCTGTTTCGCTTCTCCGATGATTACTTCTCCGGCTGCCGGCTTCACCTCGTAATTCCCTGTGATGCGCCTCGCTCGCCGCCGCTTAGGGCGACGCTGGCGGTTCCTTCCTTTAGCGGTGAATTAAACCCTGCTACCCCACCTTCTGGGCCTGACCGTCCAGAGTTCCATCCTCGGAACTCCGTGATGGTTCCGCCATCGTAGACGGTAGACCTCTGCCTACTGTCTGCCTTCCGAGCGCCGAGGCTCTCTCTGCTGTGGCCGTTCAAAAGCTCGCGAAATCAAACAGCGGCCATCGTTCCGCGTCTTTTCGGCCGCCAGGTCCCGAAGTCTCCACCACCGCCGACTCAATTTGAAATTTCACCCACTTTTTGGCACGACCGTACCAACATTAATGCGGGCATTAATGGTGGTTGGGGTATATAATGCCCGGCCCGCTAATGTCATTTTCACATTGCGAATTAGAGTGAAATCACAAAACCGAGCATCTAGAGCCCACCGCGAAGAACAATGTCACGATCATTTGCGTCTGCATCACCCCATCGATTCCCAGTGGATTCTACACATCACCGCTTAGCGAATTCAAGGTAGGCTATCCCCATTTGCCCTCCCATATTTTTTCATCATTTTGGGGAATTTAAATGAATTAAATAACTGGTTAAAATGAATTAAGTAGAAGAGCACTCAGTGGCACCCATTACCCATATCTTAGAAATCTCCCAAACCCGTTAGATTAGCCCTCACCGCCGACTCGAGACTTTTCTCGGTCACGGCTATTCTTCGTGCAGGGCGGTCGGGCACCCCGGGCTGGACATCTACCTTCGCCGTCTGCCCTTGGGCTTTAACATCTGCAAGGTGTGAGTCATCCCTCCGGGTCCGGTCTTTCGGATTTCCATGATCGGGGTTTCGTTCCCATTTTTCCATACTCCAATCATAAACTCACGATTGCCTTCTGGCCCTCCGGGCCCCGCCTGCCAGATTCCCATTCATGGAGGTCAGTGGGTACACTACCGCCGAATTTTCGCTCCGTCTGACTAAGCACCAGGCCCCGGTGGTCCGACTTCCACCCTCGGAAGTCCTCCTCTTGCTCGCCACTGCTTTTATGGAAATTCTTCGCCTTTCACCTGAACGTCAGAGCCCGGGCCTCCTTTTGCCATCTCACTTTGCGGAATTCCCCACTGCCCCGGGTCCTTTTGAGCCCGGCTGTCCAGAGTTCCCTCCCTGGAACTCCGTGACGGTTCTGTTGACCTCGACGGCGGAACCCTGCTGGCTTCCCACCCTCTGGGCCCCAGGCCGCCCTTCGCCGCCACCATTCGAACCATTGTTGAAAATATCATGGTGGCCGATGCACTGCGTCCTCCCGGCCACCAGGCCCTGGAGGTCTGAATGCCGCCAGGCCTAAATTGTAGACCTCACAATGGTTGTCCTTTGGCCTCCCAAACCCCAGCTGTCGAACTTCCGCCTCTAGATTTCCATCTGTCGTCTGCTGTTGCCAGCTGCCTTCTCCTACCTACTTTCTGGCTTGAAACCTCCAGTGCCCCTTTGATCCACCAAAACAAGCTCAAATTCAGAAACTAACTTCGACCCACATCCTAAAATTGGCTCTTCTCCATCATGATCCCCTCGAAGCATTGAAATTTAGCCAAGGAGGGCCCCCGGGAACTTTTGAGTGCGTTTTCCCTTCTTGACAGCATTTTTGCAAGGGAAGTCAGGCCCTTCGGGCCCAGATTGTCCTGATGCCCTGAAACGAAAAATTGATAGCATCTGAAAGCAAGATTTATGATGTAGTTGATTAATTATTTAGATGATATGCTCAAAATATGGACTAACATAATTGCTTTCGATGCTTGTTGTGCTAACTTTTCCCTTGCTTGTGGAATATATGAAATCGGCTATAGGAACTTCAGGGGCCTCCGCTGAAAAGGATAAGGGCAAGAAATCAGGGAGAGCCACTCAAGGAAAAGAAGATAAATATTAGATGAAGTTTCAATTTCAGGGTGAACCACTCCAGTCAAAGGTTTCAACGGACTGGAAAGAGATTTCAGATATGAACATTGGTCAGGTGGACATAGATGAGTTCACCCTGAGGGTCAAGGTGAACCCTACTATAAAGAATGTTAGACTGATATGGTAGAGTGGAATCACTAAAGCTGTCGACTTCCCTCCCTCTCTGGTGGCACCCGAACTAGTAATGGCTTGCCGAGAAGCCTACCAAATAGACACCAGAACAATCATGGATAAGGAGGGGAACATCCTCACCGACATGTCGCCAGAAGGAATCACGAAAACATTCCACATTCCCACATTCCCACATATGGAGGTCCCCACTTTGGAACAGTGCCAAGTGGCGTGGGATGCCAATCCGTTAGGGTGCAAGAAATCAATTAATCTCTACTGGCTTAAGGAGAAACGGGGCAGCGCTGCGAAGGTTCCCCAAGAGCTATTCCGCAGTGACTTCCACGAAGACTATCACGACCTGGTGACTATGCTGAGTAGGGTCATGGGTCTCCCGGTAGCCACCTACTTCCAAGAGTGGATGGCATATTACATTGAGCAAATCCTGTGAGGGAATGAGGACATTGACACCAAGACCTCATTCGACTGGGGAGGCATCATCAGCAACTGCTTCCATGAGCAGTTTGTCAACGTCAAAAGGAGCTCCAAGTTCTATATGACCTCCTACTTGGTGTACTCCCTAGTAGGCCAAAGGCAATGCATCGGGTTATTTGTGGCACCAGATCAGGGGCACAGGCGAGGGCTCAAGCCGTTTGAGAAGTACCCTCAACTCCAGTACCGCAACTTCAAGAAGGAGTATTGCCGGGTCAATGATGTCTTCGTTGGCGACATCATCAGATTAATCGCTGGAGACTTCAAGAGGAGGTTCTCCCACAGCATAAAGAATATGCCTTCCTATTCATCCAGTTCCCCAAGTTCACCTACATCTGTGCCCAGGGATTCACAGAACGACCAAACAAGTTGCCAAGGTACCCAAACGACAGGATCATTCTCCTGGAGCTTTTTAGACAAGTCCAACACTTCCAAACAGTCTTTGGCAATAAGCACATAGTAGGGATCCCCTATCCCATGACCCTTGGCCAAGGCCTGTATCGACTACAGACATCTCAATGCTCTAGCAACTCTAAGAAAGAGCTTAAGGAATATAATTTTGACTGGTACATGGCTCACCTGTGAATGGACCCACATGGCCATGTCAGGAAGGCACTGGGGCTGGCCTACGCCCAGCAATACCATATTGAAGACTTCTGGGCTGACTGCCATGATGACAAGGAGGTCCGCGCAAGGCACTACATGCACATGACGGTATTATTTCTAAGAAGAGTGCAACTGTTCCAGGTGCCGGACTAGCTCAAGGAAGATGAGTCCACGATAATGCACCCGAGGTACCCTGCAGTTGCCAACCTGCCCATACCATCAATCGACTAGAATGAACAAGAGGTCAATGACCTAGATACCATCACCCAGCCGATTATAACTTGCACTAAGGAGTGGGTCGATGGGCGGGTGGTGCAACTGAATCAACAAGGGGTAGTCCTAACATATGAGGCGCTCAAGAGCGAGTCGAGTGCCATAGAGGTTGTTGCTGCCACCACGTCAACTGGTGAGACTTCCAAGTCTCCCCCTGTCACTAGGTCTCAAAAGAGGAAAGGAACAAAGACGACACAGTCTGCAGACCCCAAGGAGAAAGTAATGAAAGACACAGGAGGCTCATCTCCTAAGAGGCTCAAGCAGACAATGATTACAATGGAAGTGCAGCCTCCCTTGCTCCTCCCTTCCCCGACTGGTGCACCACCTGCCTCTCAGGCCGCAATTGCCTCATCTCTATAGGCGGTGGACATTTCTGTGCATCTTGCCTCTTCGCCCTCGGTCGGGTCAATAATTAACGTCGACTCCTCTTCCGGCATGACGACCCCCCCTTCCTCTTCTGCTGCCATGTCACCCATAACCTCCTTGCCTCTGGCAACAATAGCATCACCTGTTCCCCTTTCCACTGTACCCGAGGCTATTACGCATCACCTGAAGAATCTTCCCCCCGAGCTCTTGCAGATCCTAATGGACCCCGCACTCCAAGCATCCCTTGCCCAAGCCCTCGCAACAGCTCAGCCTTCACAACCGCCAACAGGGCTGCCAGCCATGGAGGCCATGATGCAAATCTCGAAAGAGTTGGAGGAGCGAGAGTAGGAAGCCTCAAGGTCTATGGAGGAAGAGGCTGATGAATATCATGAGCACACCGAGTACGAGCATCGAACCATCAACAAGGTGGCCTATGAGGAAGAAGAGATAGGCTCTTTTAAGAGCGGAGATGAAGAGGATGGCTCGGGTGCTAAGGAGATTATTCAGAAATTTGATGAGGATCTTGAGGAGGAGTCGGCTCATCAGCTAAAGGATGTTGGGGAGGAGGTAGGAAAGTCACCGCAGGAAGAAGAGGGGCAGCTGCCAAAGGAGCAGTTGCTAAAGGATTTATCTGAGGCTGAGACCCATGTTGTTAAGGGCCCCGAGGCTGAGGCTACTAAAGAGAAGAAAGAAGAGGAGGCAGCGAAAGAAGGAAGTCCCACCCAGTAATTGTCCACCAAGATGCCATTCAAGTGCCTCGTATTCATTCAGAACTCCGGCGAAGAGGAGGAGGAAGCTACTAAGGAAAAGGAAGAGCCCCAAAAAGAAAAGGAGGCAGAAGTCTTACCTCTAACTAAAAAGGGTGAGGGCATCCATGATGCACTTAGGGACAAATCTGCTATGCCCGATTGGTTGGAGAAACAGCTGGAGAAGGCTACCCCAGTGCTAAAAGACCTAAGGGTGAGATTGGAGGCCATCTTGGCTCGATCCCTGACCACAAAAAAGAAGGAGAAGAAGCCTAAGGTCCATTCTAAGATAACGATGGATGCTTCCAGCTCCTGAGCAGCACAAGTTGCCATGCCTACAGTTGGCCAAACTGGGGTGAGCTACAATATATCCACCATTGACCTAGGGATGGCGACTAGAGAGCAGAAGGTTGAACATCTCGAAGAATCGACGACCATAGTAGTGCACCTGATCAAGCAGGACAAGGTTACCAAAGATGAACTCAAGTTGCAGGTTGCTGCCTTAACCGATTATATCCAACAATGGTCCTTAGTGGACGACCTGCCCACCACCTCCACAGCAGCACCGCAGTTGCTCTCCAGGGAACAAATGGACAAGATGGAGAGAAGGAAGAACTTGGAGAAAACCACTGAGGATTGGTTCCAACAAGTTGTAAGCATTGGAAACGTGGGAATCAGCATGGTTGTGTAGATAGGCAACAAGTTCTTAGACCTAATCCAGTCCCTAGAGAGCACTAAGGGACTCTGCACCAAGTTCCCTGTGATTTATGACTCCACCTTCCCCAGAATTGAAGCCATCCTTCAGATGCCTAAAAAACGTGTGGGAGGAGAAGCTAGAGCTGAAAAGAGAAGATCATTGGCTGGTGGATGTATGGCACAAAGACCTCGACAACTGAAAGGAGAGGTTAGAGTAGATCCTGAACAGAGTGGATCCAGATATCGAGTGGATTAAGAAAATCCAGGCGGAATGCACCCAATACCTTAAGCTGATGACGGGCTATGATATGCCCATGGTACAAATGGATGCCAAAAAGATCAAGCCATACTTCCAGGAGAAGATGAAGGACGGGACAGCCGGAGAAATCATAATGGAGTTCCTGAGTTTTGCTGCCTACGCCTTTGATCGATCAGAGCTGTTCAAGGACCAAGGCTCGAAGTATACGAGGATTGGAAAAGGCTGGAAGATAATGCTAAAGAGTGGAACTACCAGGCGTTAAGATGCGAGATCCTCGAGATAGACAAGCTCCAGGCCGTCATCATCAAGTACATTGAACATGCAGCTTTCGAGGAGCAAGAGGAAAGCCCAGCCAAAGAAGAAGACCTCCCTAAAGAGTAGCTACAGCCAAGAAAACAACAATTAGCTACAGGACAAAAGAGCAATAGTGCCATCCACTAGATGACGAAATAGGGAAGAGACAAAAAATGTTTTTAAATTGTAAATCTATTTGGGGGTAGGTGAAACCCTATTTTGTAATGAATCTTGGCCACACAATTCTAATGAATCTTGGCCATTCATTTGACTTTTGGAAAACTATAAATAGAGCACTCCCCTCTTTTGCAAAAGTGAGAGTTGAGTTGTTGTAAAGGCATGCTGTAGAAATTTATAAGAAATATCATTGACTTGGTGTATTTCCTTGATTTCTCTCTTGTCATTTGATTCATTCTCTAATTTCACATGTTTAGTTTAGATCTTATTACTGTTTAGTTAGCTGTTTACTGTATTTGGGTAAATCTTAGGAATGTTGTTGGGTGATTGTAAAAATTTCTGCTTTGTTGATGATCCTTTAGTCCATACTTTTTGTTGTTTGCTAAAGGTAGATATCTGTGCAAAGTTAGCTAGGACTTGATTTGAAGCTGCCCCAAACATTTATCTTTAATTCATGCATGTATGTGGTGGATGAAGGATGAAATATCTGCAACCCTTAGAAGATAGCATAATTTCCATGATACTGTGA
>VDFB02220497.1:0-58028 GCA_007258455.2 Sequoia sempervirens | reverse complement strand
CCGTTTCATGCGATCAGAGAAAGGAGAAAATATCTTTTGAGTGTAGTTACACTCAAGGTACAACTCCATCCAAAAGATACCATTTTCACTATTCTTGAGATCTCCAGAAGCAAACCTTCAGAATAGTTTAAGAAGGGACCTCTTATTAATGTAGGAATTCTTGTTTTATCTTAAAACAGAAATAAAGTACCCACAGAATATAAACAGTTCCCAAGGTAAGTGACCCTCTTGTGGTTAGGTTGCACAAAAACAATTCTTAAACTATTTTAACTTTTAAGTGTTCCTAATTCTTATGACTTACCCCAAAGAAACAATTAATTACAATCTTTAGGAAACAAAGAGAATGGAACAACATTTAGGACTTTCCAAATAGAAATACCATATGAAAACTCTAAAGAAAACATTCAATTACCTCTCTCTGTCGCAATGCTGCTTCCTTTCTGCAAGATATAACATCCCAATCAAACTACAATTTCAATCCTCTCATCTCAAAAAAGGAAAACAAAAACTGCTAATAATATTAAACATCAGCATCTAATACCTGCTTAATAACCGTGCCTCTAATGAAATGCCTTCTCCAAGGGAAGCAACCTGACAAAGAAAGTGCATTTTATGTAAGCCTGCAAAATTTGTGTGAAGATTCTCTCTGTAACAACTAACAACTAACAGACAGCATTTTATTGCAATCCTAATGATTTTGCATTAAATATATGATACCCAGAAAATGCAGAAAGCTATAGGTAGAAAGAATTAATTCTAAAATTCAATCAAAGGGCAACAAGAATACTCTATAGCTGTTTTAGAATAATGAACTCATCCTGTATAACCCTGGTACTTATATCTTCAAAAGAGCAACTAAAGTCGAGTTCCTGTTGATCTACTGAGAAAATCCTTGGCTCACAAAAAACCCACCAGGGATCAATTTTTTGCTAGTGCGGAAGACCCACACCATAATTAATGAGGCCATATTCAAGTTCCAGCCCCCAAAAAGAAGAGCAACTTAAACCCAAAAATTAACACACTTGTTATTGTCTCCTGGATTCTAACCAATGGTGTATAAGCTACTCTACTTATCCATAGACAACACTAGAGACATTCAAACACTATAACAAAAACAGTTGACTTTCATAGAAAGAAAGTAGAGTTCATATAAATTTTAAAATTTACCAGGTTCAGATAGATTGTAATGTAATATTCTCCTTCAATTTTTGTATAAATTATTGCAAATTAACTATCCACAATGTTAAACCCTGTGTTACAAGACTCGCCCGGACTCGCCCAGACTTGATGAGTCTTGAGGCGAGCCAAGCTCAACAAGTCTAGGAGACTCGGATCCCGAGTACTCACCAGACTTCCCAGGTTTGGGCGAGTCCTGAGCCTAGGACTCGGCCATTTTAATTAATTTTTTTTTAAATTTATAATATTTCAATTCTTGTTTGGTTTATGACATGCCCATCTAGGATTTACAAAAAAATATGAAAATGTTGTGTGCCATGAAGATTTGTGTGGTTTTGAATGTCTTCATTTGGGCTTGGTGGCAGGGGCTCCGCCCCTCGACCCCACCCTATATCACAATAGGGAACGCGCAAGGGGCGCTGCCCCCGGACCCCGCGAGAGGCGCTACCCCTTGACGCCATTGGGGTGTTGCCTCCAAAGTTCAAACCCCCATCAAACTGCAAGTCTAAGCAAGTAATAGGCCAATGATGATTCATGATCATAAAACCTACAAAAAGCATATCCCTTGTTGCAAATCTTTGCATCTTCAAAATCAAAGCCACAATCAAGGATTACCTCGTTTCATACATTGGACAGCTTGTTTAGTATACAGGGATGCCCATAGGCAAAGTGGGCATGTTATTGTCATTGTACTATTGAATACAAGTTAAGTCATAGTTGGCAAGAAATGCCATTTTCATAAAGCAAATATGTATCAATCATGCCCTACACAGACAACTCATAAAACAATCCCATCTATTAATATCCTAGCTAAGGTCAAACTAGAACATAACCATTTATCTTTTTACTTAACTGTTCCTCTTTGTTAATAAGCTTGACAACAAAACATGCAGCCTTGAAGTCTTCAAGAAAACTTTAATAATAAATTCCTCGCTTGAATATACACGCCATTCACTAAGACACAAGCAAATATCATGGCTAAATCATCATACAGGACCTATCTTAGACACTAGTACATGACTTGTCGTGACGTTGGGATGAGTAATGCAAGCTCCTCTGAGCCATAGACTTATATTTTTAGTTTTGATATTTCTTTTGATGCCATGGATTTCATATTCCATGAGATTTGTATACATTTGACAATATTTATATATCTAAATGTGTTATTTCCTTCAGCTAAAATTTGCGATTATATTTATTTGATCGATGTATACTTGTATATGTGATCAAAGTAGTTTTTATTTGATGAGGCTATTGTGTCTTTAAGGTTTATTTATTAAAGGGTGCATGAAACAAGTTTTAAATCCTTAAAAATCTCTGAATTTCTTGGGATTTTCAATTTCTCAAGTCTGCGCCAAGTCTGGGCACCGAGTCTTAGTCAAAAATCAGCTTGCCGAGTCCGAGTCTTGTAACACTTAAACCTTATTATGGTTGGAAAGAAGGAAAGAAGTCAAATTAACATTCATGGTTAACTTGAAAGCACAGCATGTTATATTGAACGATACAACATTGTTGTTGATGTTAGAGCAGCATCGTCGATTTCTTCCAGCATATATATTATGAAGATAATAATTAAATGTAGACTTCATCTATTTAATTATTATATGCGATTAAATGAAGAGACACATACTTCGATTTATACATTGATTAATGAAGAGGTGCGAAGCATTTATGAGGCCGACCTCATTCCTCTTGATGTGGCACAACTTTCTAAGGTGGCCGACCTCTTGTGAAGAGGTGCGAATATTTGATCAAGCCGACTTTTAGTTATTGAGGAGACACGTCCTTCCATTGGTTATTGTATATATATCCATCACATTCCTTCATTTGTATTCATTCAGTTCATTCGATATTCACACTCATTCATATATGTTCAAGTGCAACTTCGTTCATACTCAGTTTGTAGAAGAAGCAGTTTGTAATCAAGAAGAAGTCTGAAATATCTACAGTCAGATTGAGTATCACAGATCTGTATTTGCATCAATTGTGGTGCTGTGTAATTGGCCATTCTTTTGGACCTTTGGTTCATTGTATGTGTAACTTTCATATTGAACAATCAATAATATAAGAGATATTATTGGCTGGGTTTTTCTCCCTCAAGAGGAGGGTTTTCCCAGGGCATCTGCTGTGTACTGTGTCATTTTGAATTAATTTTCTGTGCATGTTAATCTGATCATTAAAATTTACATGGTATCAGAGCAGGTTTGAGAGGATCGTGATCAGATTATTGCTAATCAGCATACCCTATTTGTTCACTTATCTACATCAGTCAAGATGGTGAATGGTTTGAAGGTTGAGGATAGACTCGAGGGTGCATCTAACTTCACTTCATGGAGATTCAGGATCATGCTTACCTTGCATGAAAATGACTTAGGTGAGTTCGTGGAATCTAGCACTTCTGAACCTGAGGAGTAAGAAGAAAAGTTGCAGTGCGTGAAGAAAGACATCAAAGCAATTAAGATATTGGTTGATTCCGTCAAGGATCATATTGTTCCTATCATTTCTAAGTTGAAGACAGCGAGAGATATGCTCAAGACCTTGGAAGAGATGTACAAAATCAACAATACCAGCCGTGCATTGCACTAAAGCATCAATTGCATCATGTCAAGATGTCAAAGGGAGAATCTGTTATTGCATACTTCATGAGGATTTCAGATTTGAGAGATCAGCTCTCAACAATTGGACATATGGTTGATGACAAGGACTTGTCCATGCTCGCTCTCAATGGTCTACCTTTGTCTTGGGAATCCTACATTCAGGGAATCAGTGCAAGATCAAAATTGCCTAAGTTTGATCGGCTAAGATCTAATTGCATTCAAGAAGAATCAAGGTTGGTGGCAAGAGGAGTTGGTCAAAGTTCAAAGAATGAAGACATTCATGTTCTCGCCTCCCATACTTCAAAGAAGAAAGGAAAAGATGGAAGGGAAGGATTCTTCAAGAGGAATCGGGACAAGGGAAATGATGATGCACCTCCATTCAAGAAGAAGAGGGATATGTCCAAGATTCAATGTTTTAGGTGTGATAAGTTTGGGCACTTCGTCAAGTATTGTCCAACTAGACCTAAGCAACAGGTCACCGTTGCAGATGTTGATGATGCCTCTCCTCAAAAGGATTCAAGTGAATATTTGTTCTATTCAGCATTATCAAGCAGTGTACCTTCCGACACCAACACTTGGATAATCGACAGTGGTGCTTCATGTCACATTACCGGTTTTAAGGAGCACTTATCAAGTTTGGTGGAAAAGGAGTCTTCTGAACAAGTCATCATTGGAGATGATGCTAGCTACTCCGTGAAAGGAATTGGGACCTCTATACTTCATTTGGATTCCGGCATCTCACTTTAGTTGGGTAATGTTCTTTATGTTCCCGAAATCAAGCGCAATCTTATTTCTATTTCAGCGTTCGAAGATAAAGGATATCAAGTTGCCTTCTCCAAAGGCAAAGTTCTAGTGTGGATGGAGAACTCTAGCTTCAAGGATGCTCAAGTAATTGGAGTTAGACATGAAAACCTTCACAAGGTCTGCACACGTTCTTTACATGCTTTGGTTCATGACTCTTCAAGTCTATGCGATCTTTGGCATCGAAGATTGGCTCACCTACACTTCCGAGCCTTACCTATCATGGAGAAGATGGTGTCGGGCCTTCCTAAGTTCAACCAGGAGCACGAAGGTACTTGCAAGGGCTGCGCATTGGGTAAGAATATAAAAGCCCCTTTTCATAGTAGAGAAATATAGATCAAATTAATATTTTAGACCTTATTCATTTGATTTGTAGTCCTATATACATTAAAGTCTTAGTGGATTCTTGTATTATGTTTTGTTTGGTATTGAAGCCACTCTGGGAGAGACTTGGATTTGAAATCTAAAGAGTGAGGAAGTGTTGGATAGGTTTAAAGAGTTTAAAAGCCTTGTGAAAATCTTTACGGTAAAAGGAATTAAAAGATCCCTCAATCCTTGTGGTGGGAATACACCTACGTGATTTCCGAATTTTGTATTAGTCGGGGATTAAGAGGGAGTTGTTCCCTATAATCCTCAACGAATGGTGTTCTTGAGAAGAAAACCCGGGGCGATAAGTGGCCGGTGAAGGCCATGATTCATGATCAAGATTTCCACCAAACCTTCTTATGGTGAGGCTTCCAAGGCAGGTTGTATATGTTGGAAACGGAAGTCCTCATAAGATCTTGGAAAATATGACTCGGAAGAAGCTGAAGTCAGTCACTGAGGATCTTTGGATGTCTGTCTATTTTCATGTTCCAAAGGAAAAAGAACCAAGCTAGAGCCTTGGCAGAAGGGAATGTTGTAGCTCTGTGAGACATCAAAAACCTCAGAATATACATTCAGTCGAAGTTGTATCGTAGGATGTCACATTAGAGGAAGATGTTGCATTTAGGGAGATCCGGGGATTCATATGGAGATTGATAATGAAGAGTCTCCTTAGGATATGGAAGTTGACCATACTCCTGAGATTCAGAGGGAGACTCATAACCAAAAGAAGATATTGATCCTGTTGAACCCTTAGAACCCTGATGGGCCTACTGACATTGTTATTGGGAGAAAGAGACCTCTATGGGCCAGGCGTACTATGCAAGAGGCTGAAAGTTTTGCAACTCCTAGAGGCACATTCAGAGAAAGCAAAAGGCCACATAAGTTCTTCAATTATGTTGCCTTGATGAGTTAGATTATAGAATCTGAGCCTACCTATGTTGAGTAAGCATCTAGTCATCAAGTTTGGAGAGATGCTATGACAAAGGAGTATCAGTGAATTCTTAAGAATGATGTTAGGGATATTGTTCCTAGACCCGAGGGCAAGTCTGTGGTATCTTCTAAATGGCTATTCAAGATTAAGCATGCTGCAGATGGAAGCATTGAGAAGTACAAAGCAAGATTTGTGGCTCGTGGGTTTTCTCAGAAAGAGGGAGTTGATTACGAAGAAACCTTTGCTCCTATTGCTCGCTATACTTCTGTCAGAACCATCATTGCTATTGTTGTATCTAAAGGATGGAAGATTCACCAGATGGAAGTGAAGACAGCCTTTCTCAATGGAGTGATTGAGGAAGAAGTTTATATACAGCAACCTGATGGATTTGAGGTTCATGGAAAGGAGTCACATGTTTGCAAACTGAAGAAGGCCTTGTATGGTCTTCAGCAAGCTCCTCGTGCTTGGTACGAAAGGATTGATCGTTACCTGTCAAGCTTGGGTTTCTTGAAGAATGATGTTGATTCGAATCTCTATTTCAAGGTAATCAATGGTGAAGCATTAATTTTGGTTTTATATGTTGATGATTTGATCCTTACTGGAGAAGATCACCTGATTCTTGAGTGTAAGAAAGAATTGACCTCTGAATTTGAGATGAAGGACCTTGGGCTCATGCATTACTTCCTTGGCCTAGAAGTCTGGCAGAAACCAGATGAGATGATTCTAAGTCAAGGGAAGTACACCATTGATATACTTAAGAGATTTGGCATGATGGATTACAAATCCATGTCCACACCTATGGAGACCAACTTACATAAATTGAAGGAAGCTACAGCTAATTCAGACTTGGTGGATCCTACCTTGTACAGACAACTAATTGGATCCTTGATGTATCTAGTTAACACTAGACCTGACATTTGCTATGCAATGAGTGCACTTAGCCAATTTATGTGTGATCTGAGACAGATACATCTTGTTGCAGCTAAACATATCCTAAGATACTTGTGTGGCACAGTTGGATATGGGTTGAGGTATTCTTCAAATGCAGACTTGGAGTTACATGGTTTCACTGATTCTGATTGGGCAGGTTGTGTCACAGATCGGAAGAGCACCTCTGGTTGTTGCTTTAGTTTGGGATCAGCTATGATTTCCTGGCAGTGGGAAGCAGATCTGTAGCATTGCAGAGGAGAGTACATTGCAGCTTGTATGGCAACTCAGGAAGCAGTATGGCTTCGTAAGCTCCTTGCAGGATTGTTTGGACAATCAATGGAGCCTACTATCATTCATTGTGATAATCAGAGTTGTGTGAAGCTTTCTGTCAATCCTATGTTCCATGACAGAACCAAGAATGTTGAGATCAAGTACCACTACATTAGGGATATGGTACTAAGGAAGGCTGTACAGTTGAGGTACATCAGCACTGATGAACAGACGACAGATATTCTCACCAAGCCTCTCGCCAGGATAAAGTTTGTGTACTTCCGAGATAAGCTTGGTATGGTGGAGAATCCAGCCTTGACTGAGTAAGAGTCTCAGCATCAATAAGCCTTGTTTAATGAGTTCTTCTCTGAGAGAGAAGTTCGAGGTGAACTCCCTTGTTTAATACATTTTCCTCTGAGACGAAGGAATTTGAGGTGCAAGCCCTTGTTAATGCATTTCTCTTTTGAGATTTGAGGTGAAAGCCCTTGTTTCCACCCTCTGAGCCTAAGTCATGGTGGATGTCATGTGTGAGACTCCATGACACATCTTGTACTTGTGAAAAGTCATGTTGAGGTGACAACATCACGCAAGTGATGAACACTTGTACTTACCATAGTATGGTTGTAGCCATTATGGTTGATATCGTGTTGAGGCAATATCTAATATCACGTTGAGGTGATATTCGTTTCCACACTTGGTTGTAGCCATTGTGGTAGACATCACGTTGAGGTGATATGTCTTGTGCAGCTGGAAATACTCTCCCTAGCTGAGAGGGAGTGTTGATTTTAGAGCAGCATCGTCGATTTCTTCCAGCATATATATTATGAAGATAATAATTAAATGTAGACTTCATCTATTTAATTATTATATGCGATTAAATGAAGAGACACATACTTTGATTTATACATTGATTAATGAAGAGGTGCGAAGCATTTATGAGGCCGACCTCATTCCTCTTGATGTGGCACGACTTTCTAAGGTGGCCGACCTCTTGTGAAGAGGTGCGAATATTTGATCAGGCCGACTTTGAGTTATTGAGGAGACACGTCCTTCCATTGGTTATGGTATATATATCCATCACATTCCTTCATTTGTATTCATTCAGTTCATTCGATATTCACACTCATTCATATCTGTTCAAGTGCGACTTCGTTCATACTCAGTTTGTAGAAGGAGTAGTTTGTAATCAAGAAGAAGTCTGTGATATCTACAGTCAGATTGAGTATCTCAGATCTGTATTTGCATCAATTGTGGTGCTGTGTAATTGGCCATTCTTTTGGCTCATTGTATGTGTAACTTTCATATTGAACAATCAATAATATAAGAGATATTATTGGCTGGGTTTTTCTCCCTCAAGAGTAGGGTTTTCCCAGGGTATCTGCTGTGTACTGTGTCATTTTGAATTAATTTTCTGTGCATGTTAATCTGATCATTAAAATTTACAATTGTGACTCAAAAGCAAAGCAAGCAGGAATAAATTATAAAACCCAAAAGAAACAAAGGTGACCACAAACAAGACAGGCTTAACAAGAGGAATGTTATGCTATTCAAGTTTTCCTGCCCACAGGAATTTTCCAGAGATAATACAATTGAAAGCATCCCATTTTATTTTTTGCATTTTGATAAACACTAAATTTAAAAAACCTAGTACATCTCATATCATCCACAATCAACAATCCTTTGGACATTGATAAACAATTGGCCATGTGTGTCTGCTACTATTGTACAGACCATTAGTTACCAAACTCAGACTCAGCAAAGACTTGGAAAACTGATTTTTGGCTTGGAATCAGACTCAATACAAAAACTCAGCACTCTTAGAAAAGCATGATATAAAAATATTTTATAAAAAACACAAATTTTTGAAAAAGAAGGCCTAGACTTGGCTAGACTCAACAAGTATAGGAAATGAGCCAACAAGCCTCATTAAGGCCAGCCCGAATCAAGACTCAAGAGACTCACTGGGTGGGTAAGAAGCAAGTCTGGTAACACTGGTCTAGACTGTGAGCAGTACAAAGTAATTGACACTCTTCACAAACAACATGGATATGAGGTTATAAGTGCTTTTGGGGATCAGCACACAAATTTATCAACATCTCTAGTTAGCAACTACTGAGAATACCAGCATTTGACTCTGTCTATGGCTTACGTAAGTTGAAAGATTGAATCAATCAATCTAGAAGCCTAAAAGTTCCCAAGAAATATCACTGTAAGAAAGCAATAACTACTTCTTTAAGGTTAAGGATCAATCACCTTTGATATAAGAAAAAAAATAGTGAGGGATCCACCCAAGTATTTGTGAAAACCAAAATATTCCCCTTAGAAAGTTAGAATATCATGGTAACCAAGGCATATAAAGCATTCTTCTCTCTCTATATTCTGTAGCGAGCAAAAATAACTACTGAGGGTTCCTATCAACTTGCTAAATATGGTGTGTTTCTATTTGTAACAGATGAGCACATGCCCTCAAGTAGACAAGGACGATACTTAGGCCATGTGACCAAAGATGCCAAAGGTAGTTGGGGCAAACAATGGTGTCATCAACAATCAGCGAAAAAATGCTTGGCATGAAAACCCATCATATGCTGAGAGGCTGCAAAGGAAGATTCAGGTGAACTCAGTGTCTAACATCTTTAGTTAGTGACTACCGGGAATAACCAACATCTGAGACCTTCTATGGATTTAGATAACTTAAACGATTGGATTGATCAATCTAGTGGCATCTAAGTTCCGTAGAAAGCCCAATGTATGAAAGTAACAACTACTTGAATCCTTTAATCTATAAACCAAAAAAGATAGTGAGGGATCCTCCTATTTATCAGTGAACACTGAAAATGAAAAAAATTCCCATTGAATATCATAATAGCCAGTGCACATAAATCATTCTTCTCTCTCTGTATTCTACACAAAGCAATGATCACAGATCCTATCAACTCCCTAAATATGGAGATGTGTTTCCACTTGTAAACTGGTAAGAATATGTCCTCAAGTGGACAAGGAGGATCCTTAGATTATGTGACCAAAGATGCCAAAGGTAGATGAAGCAAACAATGGTGTCATGAACAATCCACAAGAAATGCTTAAGCATAAAGACCCATCATAGTGCTGAGAATCTGTAAGGAAAGATCCAAGTGAACTGATAGCATCCAAACACATGCAAACTGAAGGTACTATGGTTGTGGACACCGCTAATGTCATTCGACTGCTTTACAGAGTACTAACTACAGATTTAAGAAAGCAGTAGAACTACAAAGGTTGAAGCGATAAATTTGCCAAAAACATGTTACGCATAAAACGGGAGACCAATATCAATACCAGTATACCATTTCTTTACAAATAGGAGACAGGTACTTGGAAACACCAAAAATATATATATTTCTAATATACCTTGGTTAGGCACCCAGGAGCCACTAAAAAAGAGCATTTTCTGATGACCAACTGGTTCACCAGAGCCATCTAAGAAAAAAAGAATTTCACTTGATTCCAATAACACAATCCCAATATAAAAAGCTTCATACTTCTCTAACTGAGGCTGAAAACCCAAGGACTGTCAAAAACTTTTCAGCTGTCAAGGTAAAAAACTGAAACATTCACATTTTCCCAGTGTACGTAATCACGCCAGCAGAGAGCACCATTATACAGACTATGCTACTGTTCATTACTTCATTATATAATGTTCTTCACTGTTTCCCACAAACCAAAAAAATGCAACTGAAACTAGTTCTAGTTCAACCAGTCATATACCATATACTGTATTACATATGACAGAAAGGAGGGCAAATTACCTAAGCGCTCCCTGCATCTACATTTTCATTGTATTGTAAAAACAGGGGATGGCTGGGAAAGGAAAATTCACAGGCCCCTCCCCAACCTCAACCACACATTTACATTTTTTGCACGTTTCCCCCTTCACAGGTGGGGAAATTTCACTCAATCATACTCGGTATCCTCATCACAACAACAACTAGAAACCTTCATTGGTCTAAGGTTTACCTGGAGATGCTTGGCAATGTCCTCCATTGCACAGTGCAGCCTGCAAATGTCTTCTTTCAACCTATGGAAATGCCTCAAGTATTTATTAAATAAAACCTCTCCTTGAGCCTCCAACCCCTCAATATCATCATGCAACAAATAGGTTCCCCCCACCATGGACATTATCAAGGCACAACTCAAGTATTGTGCAGAATTAAAAACATTTCTCCTTCCAACTGATCGGCTGGGATCCAGGAGAAGCTTAGCCATTGCCTCCCTTATACCCACACACAGCATCCCATCCATGTTCTTGGCCAGATACCAAATACAAAGGACCAAAAAGCGAAATCGGGGTTTGAAATTTCTTTCTCCAAATATGCAATGAAGTTTTCAATCATATATTCTCCCCTTGCACACTCTTCACTCCTCCTCCCTCTTGCTCTTGGCTTCCCTTTATCCTCCTGACTTCTTTTTCCTTTCCCAGTGCTGTAGGCGGTAGCCATTCTGTTCAAAAAATGTAACTAGAGGGCAAAGTACCCTGCAAAAGCTCTCCCATGCTGAAAACATCCTCTTTTCTTGCAAAACCCTTCTTAATCCCAAATTTGCTAACTGCTCCATCATTAATCTTCAGTTGTGCAAAGTGATTATTGCTATTGTCTTCCATTTTGTGGCTATGACAAATACCATAAATGATTTCCTTACCTATGTGTAAATCTTTCCTTTGAGCATGTTATCAATGTGAAGTTCAACAACAGGAAAAGAATAATTGCATTTGTATTTCCTTTGACAATCAACATCATGACATAATGTCATGAACAATTAAAGTTTAAAACATTAATCACTATAAGTGAATAACACATAAAGACCAATAGTAAATGTAATGTCAGGACTCTTGGCTTAAGAGTTCATACTCTATATTCAAATGCAGATAAATCTGCATACAAAAAAAAATCAATAAATTTAAATCATATGTCATCCAATGGAACAAGCTAAACTCCCACATCAGCTATTGCATCAGTCTCCAGGTCCTCAGTTATAGAACAGCAAATTGACCTCCTGCAGCAGCTGCAAGAACTCATTTTGCTATCCCACATTTGTTGCAGGAAGTTGTTTGTTGTTAAATGCAAGTGCAAACATTGTCAAAGGAAAACGGGACGGTTGGTCTATAACTCTTATTGATCAATGATCACAATCAACCATCTTTGTTGCTATCAATGTTATTAGACAACTCTGTTACTCCACTTCTGCTGCAATCACTATTATCAAATGATTTTGTTATTGACCACATTTGCCACCTCCATTGTTATCAAACATTTTTCGGCATTTCATCTCAGAAGACTTAGTTACAAAATCTAGAACATCAAAATGACACCTACTTTTCTTACCTTCATCTAGCATCAAGCTCCCCAAGGTGACTATCTCCATTTGACCATTGCCCACAATCTTCTCTTCAATTGTGATGCTTGGTTCCCATGAGTGATCTACAAATTGTAGACATCAATCCATCACAATTTGGTTAGAATACACAAGAAGCCCTATGTGATCTCTCATAAACCTCATTTCATTCCGAATGCAAGGGACAAGAACTCAAAAGTAGCACCATTGCCTCTATCCTCTTTGACCTTCAAGTGATCACCCAAATAAGAACAATTTGGAACTCGAAACAAAGAGTCCACATGTCCTATATTGCAAGTTGTATCTCTTATTCTATCACCTTTTTTTGCATGCTTTCCATGATGAGAAGAATTTTGCAATGACATAGGAAGCAACAAATCTGAAATGTCTTCGTAACTTTGGCTGCAACCAAAATGCTCATCCTTATTTGCTGAAAACAAATTTGTTGAGATATCCTCAACACCTCCATTTTTGAGACTCAAAACCCCTGAATTAGGGTTAGGTATGTTCCTCCCAAATGCATATCTACCTGCAATGCTACTTGGAAAGTTAATCAATGGCTCGTCCTTTGGAAGCTCGAAAGATATTGCATGATTCGGTGTATATTACTTCAACATGCACTCTTCTCTCCCAACAGGACGAACCCTTTTGGCCTTCATTTCATTGATCTTTGGCTGACACGTAACAATCATTAGAAAACCACAAAAAAATCTTCACCTTCAACTCGCTTGTTGGGTCCATCTTATTCTTACCCGTGATGTCTCATGACTCTAAATCGGATTGTTCCTCTTGCTTCTTGGTCCCTACCCTACCCATCTCCTTCAATTCTGATTTTTCTCCCTTAGAAACATTCTCTTCATCCCCAGATGATTCAAACATGCAATATAATCCTTCTGATAGGCAATTAAATCCTTCTGATATTTAAGCATTCCCTATAACATTTCTAACATGGATTCTTGAAATGTCTTTATATCACAAGCTGACAATATTTCTACCCTGATACAAACGTTATGAGCCTAGGGTTTCCCAGTTTTATTCTAATCAGATCTGACAAGTTTAGAGTGTAGAACTACACACTACACTATTAGAAATATATTAGTTATTTGATTGTTATTTTAAATTCATACAACATACAGTAGAAATAACAACTCAAAACTTCACATTCAATTTGCACATTTGTTGAAGGTAACTGTAATGTCCCCTTTTTGGGATTGTCCTAAATCTTCCCCTAGAATCAAAATTTAATGTAGTTAGGGTTATAACTAACCAATTAGATGCTTTAGCAAGATAAATCTTGGTTTAGGTTCTGCAATCATGTTAGATAATATTGGAAATATAATTCATATGCTCAAAACATATACAATAAATGCCTATCTATTTAAACCATGCAAAATACATAACTATTTCAAAACTATCTACACAATATCCATAATGCATAATGGGAGTTTACTCATAATAGGACTTGGATGAGAAACATGATAAGTCTGCCCGAAGCTATCCATGCAAAGCCCAAGAGCGGATATACCATCCCTCTTGGCCTCAAGTGGCAGACACACAGTCATCCAATATGGAGTGGCATACTTGGTGGATGAACTTGTACCTTCTTTCCCCATCCATGTTGCCTTTTCCATCCTTATGATTGAGACTCCTTGAATCCCTTCCCAGTAACCAATCCATGCAGAGATTGGGGAAAAGCTACTCTAGGAGGCCCATAGATTCCTCTTTCTAAGGCCAAGAGCAGATATACCATCCCTCTTGGCCCCAAGTGGCAGACACAGTCATCCAACATGGAGTGGCGTACTTAGAAAGAGATCTAGTATCTGCTCACCTTACTGGTATTTCCCCCACTCCTCCTCATGGTTACTTGATGAGAATTACAAACACTAAATATATCCAGATTTATACAATAATAATTATATCATTAAACACAATCATCATGATAGAGCATACCACAATATCTAACAAAACATAAGATTGCTATATTCACAGCAGCAGATGTAATAACTGCCGGTTCTGCCCTTGAGTGCAGATAATTAATTCTGATCTGCTCAATTGCCTTGTTGTTTTGATCTCTTTCTAATATTCTGAAGATATTGGTTGCCTGAATGTAAATATATTTCTGAAGTTGATTCGCTGATCTGAATGCAGATATTTTTCTAAATATGATTCAATGCCTTTTGCAAAGGACTGCCCTCCCTTATATTTCCTTATGAAGTGATGTAACCCTTGGAATAGACATCTCTTTTCTAAAGGGCATGTCTTTTTGTTTAAGTTAATTTGTTTTCTTTTATTCCCAATCGCAGCTTTTGGCTAATTATAATTTTTTGATCTTTACAATTAATCACTGGCTTTCCTAATTGTCTTGCTACACTCATTAAGATATTTGCTGCTCTTTGAATAAAAATAATTACTATATTATTAGTGATCGCTGCATTTAGAATTACTAGACATCAATGCCCGATTTCCTCTGTCCAGTCTTTATAGTGCTGTGAAGCATATCTTAATCGACTCTTATTAGAGTCTTTGCCTTCCACCACACTTGCCTAGGAATTAAGGCATTGATCAGGACTGTCTTAGGGTAGCGATCTTATTTTGGCAGGGACATGACAGTAATTGTTTCAGAAATAAATCAAGGCCTGAACATAGAATGTAAGAATTCACTGTTGGTGAAAAGATTACATTGGAAGGGATGTATCCCTTGACTTGATCTGGTATATTATCCTTTAAGTTCTAACTTGCGTGAACCATGGAAGAGTGCCTAGGTACACAGGAGTGTAGTCACCCCAAGAAACAAGAAATTTTCCCCCACTGTGCCTTTCAATAAAGGATTGAGGTGTGAAACCCTCAATTTGCAGTTGCTTCAAGGGTCTGATCGGACTTGTCCTGCTATGTATTTTCCTGATAAGCCCTAGATCTGGGCGTGAAGAAGGTTTTTACTTTTTTCTGGTCCTACTTGTTATTTGTACCCAGTTTGGCTCCTCGCCTGGAAATCAGATTAAAATGAATTGCGCCTTGGGTTTTTTGTTTCATAAACAGGTTTAATTCTACGATTCATCAAGTCCCAACTCCTAATTATGCCCTTGAATGTTGATCAACAAGGTCTCCCAAGGCTAGGTTTACTCCCCAACTAGCAGCCTGTGTTCAAAGGAGATTGTACTGGGCATTGAACTGCCTAGCTGGAGTTTGTATGTCTAAATCAATGCGCCTAAACATGTAAATCTGTTCACCACTGCTACAATCATAGAGCAACCTCCTCACAGTGTATCTATTCAGAATTGTTGCTCACTTTTACTTCAGTCTTGCATAGGGATATAGGAAAATAAGGAAATTGCAGTATGGAAATGGATATGGTAATGAAGGCAGGTTAGGGTTTTGTCCTACCTCCTCACACTAAATAGGGTTTTCATCCTGAAAGTGTAAACAATTAATGAAATTGCCCTAATCTTCTAGCCTACTCAAAAGAGCCCTGAGCCCTCCTATTTATACCTATTTTGAATCAACCAAAGACAGGCCAACCACATGTGATAATGAAACCTCTTTGGGGCCAACTAGAACATTACATTTGGAAATCTTTTATTTTGTTTTATATTTATTATTATTATTTATTTTACATTAATACATATATTAACATGGTGTTTGAAAACAACTTTATTAATTAGTGCGTTGGGAGCTAACCCATTTAGGGGGAGATGACAAGCACAGAATCAAAAGACACGAGGCAATTCCATATACCCCTTAGCATAAAGAAGTTGCAAAAGGGTGAACAAGACACTAATGGAGGACTTGGAGTATGCTTAATGGAGTCAACTTGGAATAGAAATCTTGGGCAGAACCGGTTGCTTTAGCTTATTACCTAGTTAGCAAACCTCCTACATCAGCTCTTATTGAAAAGACACCAATGGAGGCGTGGATGGGCAAAAAGCCCTCATTGTGGAATCTTTGAGTTTTTGGTTGCATGGCATATGCACATATGCCTATGGAGAAGCAATAGAAGTTGGATAACATGACAATGTAATGTATCTGCATCGGCTATGGTGTCAAAGCAAAAGGGTACAAACTTTGGGACCTTGTGATAAAGAGTTTTGTATAGCAAAAGTGTGACTTTTAGATTAATGCCTTCTTCCAAAATATTGCAGCCAATAAAGGACGTTAAGAAAAATGTGGTTCAGCTACCCTTAAAGAATAAGAAAATTGAGCCAGAAGCTCATGAAGAACCTATAAAGGAGAAGAGTTGATATATTTCTAAGTGTTTCAAAGAGGAGGTAAAAAACCTCCAACTCAGCTCTTGAGGAGATCCACTTGGCAAAGAAAACAAATAAACAAATATACACTTGATTGGAGGTGTTTTTGTGCTTTGGTTACTAATACCAATGACCTTAGAACTGTTAAGAATGTAATGGGATTTAGTACCATTTCCAAAAGAAAAAAGGTTAGTTGGATGTAAATGGGTATTCAAAAGGAAGATTGGTTCTAAAGGCAATATAGAAAAGTACAAGGTAAGGTTGGCTATGAAAGAGTATTCCCAAATTGAGGGGATAGATTTGTGAGATTTTCCCCCAATTGCTAATCTGATGTCTATCAAGATCCTATATCTGTAGTTGCAACTTTTGATTCAGAGATAGAACAGACGGATGTGAAGACAACAGTCTTGCATGGTGACTAGGAGGAAAAGATTTATATGGCACAATTGAAGCACTATGTGGAGAAAGGTAAAGAAACTTCAATTTGTAAGCTAAAAAAAATTATTTGATCTCAAGCAATCTCCTTAAATGTGGTATCAAAAGTTTTGACTCTTTTGTGTTTATCGAATAGCCATGTTCATTGTCATGTCCCCAAATAATTTGAATCCGAAATTGGAGGGAATCATAAAAGTATTTCTAAAAACTAATTAAATAATAGTATTTTAATAATAATTAATATTAAATATAAATTTAAATTATTAAATTATTAATATTTAAATTTATTTGGCCAACCTACCTTCAAGAAGGCATTTGGATTTGTATTTAAACAAGCTCATTTCACTCTTTAGGATAGGACGAATTTTGGATGTGATTCCTGTCGACTAAGTGAAGGACGAAAACCCCTTATTGGTCTGCATCAGGTAGGGACAGAGCCCTTTGCCTAAGAAGTTTTTCTATTACCAGCATTCCCATATTACTTACTGAAGCAATATTTCATTGCATTGTAGATTTGGCAGAAGGTAGGCGATCATCTCCTGTGGTCGAGCCTCCTGCTCTGGCCACGCATATCTAGTGAATTCAGTAGAGACTGGAGTCCCATTATCCGAAGTGCAACTCTCTCTACATCAACACAAGCGATCAATCAAAAGCAGGTCATTCTTGTTCTAATCTTCCCTTACTTCACGGGAACTAGCGAAGGCAGTCACATCTTTTTGTAATTGGATTCTAGTGCAGCCTAGCACCCGATCAAGCATTCCCGAGCATCAAACCTTTGTGCACAATATAGGCCTGAGAAGGAACCAGATTCGCAAAAAACAAAGATCACACTAATCAAATCGAAGGTCATTCCAAAGATAATATTGCTTCCTGAGCATCGTCTTCCACCCTGGTACCTGCGCGGTTCACAATGTTACCATCTCAAGCACCGCTCAGTGCTATTGCTTATCACTCACACCTGAAGACTTCATGGCTTCTAACCTCGCCCAGCAATTCACGCGTTTGGCCTCTGAAACGACTACCAACTCTATCTATCTGCCAAGTGTTGGTCGACCTATCCAGCACCACCACACGATCATTACTATCCACCATCAAAAGGCCCCCGTGTGAAGCATCGTAGATCCTAGGGAGCAACAGATATCAGGAAAGGCCCAAGCACCTTCGCAGACACCAGAACTAGCCATTGATATCGAATAGCAATACTAATCTCTCAATCAGCGTCTTATCAGTTGGGATTCTATTTGTGCGTATATGTGTCAATATCTTTGTATGTATTGAATACTCAGAGGGATCCTCCTGCAGACAATATTTGCATTTCCTATCACTGTGATTAATTAGTCTCAGATGGCATCAGCAACTGCCCATGAATTTGTGACTTTGTATTTCATAAACATATTTGAAGTGGTGGTGATTGGTTTCTTCTGCATTAAGTGTTATTTCTGTTCCTCCTAAGCAAGTGTTTTTCGGAGATTGTTTACCTTAACTCTGCATTTTATAATTTCTAGTATAATATTTTGAGCAAGACTATTACATTCATTCAAGATGGATGTTGAAAAGATGGATGGTGATCATTTCCTTGTTATCACACTGTACATAGATGACACGTTAATCTTTGGTAATAGTAAGGAAGTGTTTTGTGATTTGAAGTCTCAACATTCAGCACAATTTGACTTGAAGGACTTGGGAGCAGCCAAATATATTATGGGCATAGAGATCAAAAGAGATAGAGAAAACACAAAGCTTTGGTTGGGCCAAAGAAAATGTCTGAACTCAAACTTGAAGAGATTTAACAAATCGATTTGTAGGCCTTTTGAGTGTTTAATATTTCAATGGGGACTAAATTACCTGTAAAGTACTATTTGTCTACACCTAGTGAAATGGAGCACATGGCTTGAGTACCTTATGCTAGTGTTGTTGGGAGTTTGATGTATGCTATGGTTTGTACAAGACCAAACATTGCTCAAGCAGTAGGAATCCTTAGCCGATTCATAACTAATCTTATACAAGATCATTGGGATTCAATCATGAGGGTCTTTAGATACTTTTGAGGTACCTCCAAGTACTCTATTTGCTATCATGCTAATGTTACAAAGGGCCAACACTCCATTGATATTCAAGGCTTTGTGGATTCAGATTGGACTAGAGATGTTGACAGCAAAAGATCCACCAATGGTTATGTTTTTAATTTATTTAGTAGGGCTATCAATTGGATGAGCAAGCAATAGGATGTGGTCACTTTGTTTGCTGCAAATGTTAAGTACATGACAGCTACTCATGCTTGTAGGGAAGCCATCTAACTTAAAAGATTGTGCTTGATTGTGGGGTTGAGTTAGGGAGCTATCAAGGTTTTGTGTGACAATCAAAGTGCCATATGTCTAGCAAAGAACCTCACCTTTCATGTAAGGAAATAGCACATAGATGTTTAGTAACATTTTGTTCACGGCATGGAGGATAGAAGGGTGATGCTAAAAAAGGTTGATACTTTGAGGCATGTTGAAAATGTTTTGACAAAGTCTATGAGCATAGAGAACATCAAGTGTTGCAGTAAATCTATGGGCCTCACAGCCCTTAGCAGTTAGATCTTAGTGGAGTTCCCCTTTCCTCTTTTGCAAGGTATTCAACATTTGGAAGAATGTTGAGAATGGTGTCTCAACCTTGCATCCTAAAACATTTGTATTATACTTATTATTTTTGGCCTCATATGAGAAATGAGGCATCCTAGTTTGTGTTGGCATTATTATCATTTGTCAAATACTTTGGTAAGTGTGTAAGAAGTTGTAAGAGCATATAATGTCATTATGGCATTATAAAATGGGACCTACTTATGATGCATAAGAGCATGATTATAGGAGAGTGACACTAGAATTTTGACCAACATTATGACAAGTAAAAAGGCATCTTTGAATGGATTTGAATATGCCAAAATGGGGCACCCTAATTGAGGTGTTACATATGACAAAATCTTTGATAGGTTATATCAGTTGTAAGAGCATATTCTAAAAATAGATAAAAAGGATCAACTTGGGTATTGGAATTTGAGCCAATTATAGCACCACTTTTGGGTTATTGTTTTGACACATTGTTTTGGAAAACCACTCTTAGTTTGTGGTTTGATATTCCTATTTGTCGGTGCTTGGGGACAGAATATGTATGGTTGATTTGCAGGTACTGTTATTCTGCCAAAATTGCTCCAATTTTACATGTTGGTGATACTCCTACAAGAGAGTATCCCTAGATATTGTATTGTAATTTGTAACCTTTATTACTAATAACACAATTGGTTCATTCTTTCGAGTGTGGGTTTTTCTCCCAAAAGCGTTCTCCCCACGTAAACATGTGTGTTAAATGGTTTAATTTTCTTGTGTATTCTTTTGTGTAAGTATAAGATTAATTTTTTTTACATATACCTCCCCTCAAAGTTTAGTGTCAAAAGCATACTCCACACCATTGCTTCCTTTTAGAAATAGACTGGTGTTGTGTTTCCTTCTGTTTTTCAGGCAGTATTGGGTTATCTTATCTGGAAAAAAGTTCAACATTTGTGATTCCTTCTGCTTGCCTGGTAGAACTGAGTATCTTACCTGGTAAAAATTCAATGCTCTGTTTTATAACCAGTTATATGTGTTATATCCACCTGTAATGTATATCTGATCATAAAATAAATGTATGATATGATTTTCCTCTAAAAGCTGCTTCATGTTATAATCAACTCGCTGAGGGTGTGTGTATAAGTCAGAACATGCATTTGAGCCCTGAAGTATGTATAGGCTGCAAAGACTAGTACAGAAAGAAGTTATGATTACCTTGTACAAAAGTTATAAATGTTAGCACATTTGGCCAGGCCTTCCCAAGCAAATTCTGAAAAAAGCCAAAGCCAGCCAAAGGAAAAGATATTGGTAGGAAATGCTTTCACTTTATAAATAGAGACATAGTGTCTTGATTGCAGCTGTTCAATATTTAAACACATTTCCAGCAGGCACAACAGTTTGTATTCCTCAATTAAAGACACCAATAAATATAAATACCAGCAATCTGAGATATAAGATGAAAAATTACCTGCTTTTCAAGCTCTCTTGCTCTAGCTTCCGCCTCCTCCCACTTTTCTTCCGCAAGCCGAAGCTGAATTTCACATTTTAGTCATAAAATAGCTCAGGTACTCACTTTATTTAAACAAGCGTCACTGCCAAAATATAATCTAATATTATATTTCATGAAATGGCTTTCCCCCATACATTCATTAAGATATGAAAATACATATTAGGTAAAATACCACTCTTTAGCTATACAAATTATATAACATTATAGAATAGTTCAAAGCACACCTTATCAAGAAGGTTTTCATTCTCCTCCTGGAGCATATCAACCTGAAAACATAACAACTTCTAGTAAGAGATATCATATGATTGATAAACAGTTTCAATAAATGATCATATCTCAATATCATATAGTTGATAAGTTAATGTTGACCCCTAAAAAAGGAAAAGAAAGGTGCAAAATCATTAGTCATTTCTTAAATCATATTAAGAATCTGCATCTTAAATGATATACAGCATAGAAACAGAAATCTGCAAAAAAAACCTGATTAATCGCAAATTTTTAAAAAATCTGCAGGCTGGACGATTTTTTCCCCGATTTTTTGAAAAAATCTTTGACCTTTTGGTCACCAATTTTTTCCCATTTAAAACTATAAAATCGCCAAAAACGCATATAAAACCTACAAAAAAATCATGAATAAAATTGTGCTGATTTTCACACAAAAAAAAAAGCAATGAGATGTTGCTTACTATTATGCTTTGATAGATTTTTTCCAAGCATCCATAGCTTGTTCGAAAGCACCTATTTTAGGCTTTTAGCCATAGCAGCAAGGCAGTGAATTGTTTGGTAAAATGCTTTGGTAGACACGTATGAAAAATGTCATAGCATAGACAAGGCAGTGAACTGTTTGAAAAAATGCCTCAAAGAAATGTGGTCTCATGGTGATGGAATGCCATGACAATCCATAGCCATAGGCATTCGTCATGGCATTCCATCACCATGACCACATTTCAAAGATTTTTCAAACGGGGCCCATCGGCCTTTTGTCTATGTTATTGTTTAATATTATGCTTTCGATAGATTTTTCCTTAAGCATCCATAGCTTGTTCGAAAAGCACTCAGCTTTTGCTTTTAGCCATAGCAAAGCAGTAAAATGAACTGCTTCGATAACGCTTATTAATGTAAATAGGTATTGCATTGGTTCAGTTTAAATGCCTCAGTAAATGTAGTCTCATGGTGATATCGTCAGCGGTGATTCCATCACCACGGTTCTATTTCTATATCTTTCAAACACCACGCCTTGTCTATGGTTTGTTCATGGCCTCTTCCACCATGAGACCACATTTCTTTGAGTGCATTTTTCAAACAGTTCACTCCCTATTCATATGCTATTGCTTACTATTATGTTTTGACAGATTTTTCCAAGATCCATAGCTTGTCTCGAAGTTAACTGCTTATAAGGCTTTTTAGCCAGTAGTATGTTTGTTTGGATAAAAACGTTCGGGTAGATATGTGTGGTTTAGGACATATCAGCGTATTGAAAGATGCCCCGCTAAAGAAATGTGTTCTCATGGTGATGGAATGCCATGACAATCCATCGCCATAGGCATTCATCACGGCATTCCATCACCATGAGACCACATTTCTTTGAGGCATCTTTTCAAACAGTTCATTGCCTTGTCTATGGCTTGTCATGGCATTCCATCACCATGAGACGACATTTCTCTGAGGCATTTTTTCAAACAGTTCACTGTCGTGTCTATGCTATTGCTTACTATTATGCTTTGATAGATTTTTTCCAAGCATCCATAGCTTGTTCAAAAGCACCTGTTTTAGGCTTTTAGCGATAGCAGCAAGGCAGTGAACTGTTTGATAAAATGCTTTGGTCGACATGTATGAAAAATGTCATAGCATAGACAAGGCAGTGAACTGTTTGAAAAAATGCCTCAAAGAAATGTGGTCTCATAGAATGCCATGACAAGCTAATGCAATTGGCAGCTGCTCCTAGTTATTAGTTATGCATCGTGAAGTAATTGCATTAACTGCTTAGGTTGACTCTTTGTAAAAAACTATATTGTAAAAAAATGTCATCTATCGATCTAAGTTATTAGTTAATGAATGTGAAGTAATGCTTTGAATTTGAAAGACGGTAATGCAATGTAGAATGTAATCACCGAGCATGAATATAAACTCCTATAAAAATCTATTTCTTAACATTTCATTAGTTGTTTCTTATTTTGCTTTGCTCTCTATATCTCTATGCTATGGAAAATGCCTTTCACCCCTTAAAAAAATAGTTTTTATCTCTTGTTCTACAATTTTTTACATTTTTCTTTTTAATCCAATTTTTTTCCCAATTTTTTCAAAAAATCTTATACTTTTGGTGTGTCAATTTATTCCCCAAAAGATTTTTGTTGCTATGAATTATTCATTACAAAAGACAGTATTTTTGAAGAAAATGTGGAAATACCTCATCACGAAGAGCTGAAGCCTCTCGTTGATTGCTAGTGTCCTCTCGGATATTCAAACGCCCAATTTCAGTTGGAAATCTGGAAATGTGATAAAAGAAGATGCTAAAATTAAGGAACTATGGCAAACTCCTTGCAGGTGGCAATATACTATCCAACATTTGACCATAAAATACACCCACACTTAAGATAGAAAGATGCTCAACAACAAAGAAGCCCCACAAAGTGAAGCGAATTTGGCCAATTAATGATGGATCGTATCCTCTATATACTCCAAGCAAGCACATAAGGTCAAAGTATGAAAATTTGATCACAAAAATATAAACGAAACCAGAAACATCCTATCTATGCATATTAAACTAATCAATTTAGAAGATGCTCAACACAGACTGCACAGACAAAAGCAAATAAAGCTATGTTACATGGAGTTTTGGGGATAAGAATGGTTAGACAGGTTCCCAAAACACCAAAAAAAATTCCCATATTTAGGAGAGGACAGTAAATATTATACATATTTATAGCATGTATATTTATTTTCAACATAAAAATCTGAAGCTTCTATAGCTGTTTTATAATAAAAGAACTTATATTCTAGTGAGCTCAAAGCCTAAGAGAATGAGCATTCAACATTGAAACATTTGAAAAACAAAAATTATGAGGTGAAATGTGAAACAACATACACTGAACATTCATATGAAATCTGAAATCAGAAACTGAAGGAAATGGCTAGGGATAGATTAAAAATGACTTAAATGCAATGGTTACCCCAGGACGCTGCCCTCCAAAATCCCCAGCCCCATGCCCTGCACTGGGACGGCTAGGGGATCTAGGGACCAGTCTCCTTGAAAACTCAGAAAACGCCCCTGTGGACTGGGACGGGCGGACCAATAAAGGGACAGCTGACCAACTCAAATTAAGGGGATCGCCTGCCCCTCATCGCTCCTGGGACTACCTACCGCCCCCACGCTGAAAGCCAAAAACATAAATTTTAAAACATGAAATTTAAAAAGGTCGGCCCTGCCTACGTGGCATGTGTGGGGCCAAGTGTTTTAAGTTACAAGACTCGCCCAAACCTGGCGAGTACTCGCGAGTCCCGAGGCGAGTGACCCTGAACGAGTCCTAGAGACTTGGCTACCGAGTACTCGCCGAGACTCGCCAGACTCGCCGGACTCGACAGACTCGCCGAGTTTTGTGCCTCAGACTCGGCCATTTTAATTAATTTTTTTAAAAAAAATTGCAATCTTTAATTTACAAATTTTTTAATTAAATGGTGTGTGCCATGAAGGTTTGTGTGTGGTTTCAGCGTTCTCATTTGCAGGATGGGTTCAACATCCTCGACTCCGGTATCGACAGAGCTGCTGATTTGCATACGCCTCTTATTCCGCCAGGGCCAGCCTCTTTGACCCAGAAGCCGCCTCCGGCCCTCAGAAGGCACTCCGCCTGATCTCTAGGCGGGCGCCAGTTCCCCGAGCCTCAGAAGGGCGCCGCCCCTTGACTCCCACGGCAGGGCGCCACCCACTCGGCTGAGGGGCACTACCCCTCGATCCTGTTGGGGTGTTTCCCCCAAAACCTCATTAAAACTATAGGTCTAAGCATGTTATAGGCCAATGATGAATCATGATCATTAAACCTACAAAATACATATCCCTTGTTGCAAATCTTTGCATCTTTTGCAGTCAAAGCCATAATCAAGGATTATCTTGTTCCATACATTAGACATACGATATTGTATTTTGATTTTCATAACAAACTTTAAAACTATATGGCAGCAATGTAGCCTTTGGGCATTTTGATATAAGTTTATAAATTATAACTTGGAGGTTGTTTTATGATTTGTGTAACTGTATGTTAATTTTGAATGCGTATTGACTATTGACTTTGAGTATTGGCATAATGTTGAACACAAATGTTATATGTTAATGTTCTATAATGTGTATCATGCTTATTCATAGTTGTTCTGCCAAATATTTTAAAATTTCCTCATATTTTAAAAGCCTCTATATAGTCAGTCTCCCGCCCCGACACTTTGGCCTCAAACGGAACTTGGGGACTCGTCTCACACCGGGCCTCGGCCCTGAAACTTTGGGGTAACCTTGCTTAAATGGCTATTTTATAAGCAAAAACCTTATATTCTATTGAGCTGAGAGTCTAAGAGTATGAGCATTTTATAAGAAAAAACCTTATATTCTATTGAGCTAAGAGCCTAAGAGTATGAACATTCAACACTTGAAAATGGGTACTTATGAAGTGAAATGTGAAGGAAACAAATATTAAACATTCAACTGAAATCTGAAGCTACACGAAACAGCTGTGGGCTTCCAAACTCTGCAAGAAACGGCTAGGGAGATCAGAAAAAAGCATAAAATGGATAGGAGATTCTGATTTTCACATGAAACATGAGTTACATTTCCTAAACATCCCCTTACTAGGTCGCTGTAGCAGAAACTTTTCCCTAAAAAATTTGAACAAGGACAGCAAGTAAACATTTCCTGGCAGTCCTTGAGTATCAGTAATGGGGGAAAAGGGGGATAGGGAGTTTTGGTCGGAAAACATGTTTCATGGGAACTTGGGAATAAAGTCAATGTGTAAAGATAAAGCTATAGAAAAGAAAATAAAAAATTCAATAAGTGTTCTTCAACACAGACTGTATGAATGTTGGGAACAGCGTGTGTTACATCCCGATTTTATAGCTACTATAGCATAGGGCAATTGATTGTAATGTTTGAATCTTTATAGTGAATAAAACAATGATGTTTTTATTATCAATAATGGCGTTCTATTTAAATGATGGTTTCATTTGATTGTTACTTCAATTGATGTAATTTTGAATGAATGTTGCATAGAATTATAGAATAATGTTATTCTAACTTGTGAGATGTTTTTACCTTTTTATGAGCATATGATTGCCGATGTCATGACATGGTGCGCAGGTATGAAGACTGTTCCTCCGGACAGAGGAGAGACATCATTCGGGGAAGAACTTGGTCGGGTAAACAGTAACAATTACCAAATTGAGCATACACACACATACTATAGATTGAGTAAGCCAAGTCTGTTTGTCGAGATAACGGTAAGTCATCCATAGACTTGTCTAATTGACCTTAAGGTTCTGAATTCACTTCTTTATGTTTAAGAGATGTGATTGTTTAAACGTTAGACTTGCTATACCATGACCCAAGTATGAATGATGTGAAAGTTGTGTTAATGATTGATTGGGAACACACATACATCTATACATTGTGAACACGTATTTATATGTACAGACATATCAATACATGTGTATGTTAAGCAGACGGATATGCTCGTACACATGTGTCGACATGTACGTACGCATACATACGTATACACATGTATATATACATGTACACAGACCGCTTGATATCTGTGGTGAAAATAATATTTAATATTATTGCCTAGCAAATTTACATATAAATTTATGTATAAATGTATATATTAAGGATGTGATAATATTTATGGATATTGACATAAATACATAAATACCTATGTAAATATATTATATATTTATATATTTAAAATATATGTATTAATATTAAGGTAATATTTACATATATGTAAATATATATAAATATCACAATGTAATGTCGGAAACTATATATATTTATATATTTAAAAATATTACACTTAATTGAAATACATATATAATAAAATATATAAATGTATGATATTGAAATGTAAATTATATAAATTTAAATAAAACACAATCCTGTGAAAACTCTTCGAATACATTTGAAGACTTCATTTTTTGAATCGCACCACTTTGTAAAATCTTACAATGAATAAATATCTCATTTTAAACTATATTGAACATTTGAAAAAAAAAAGGGAAAATACGTTTTAAATCATGAAATCGCGTGAGAAAGTCGCGCGCATGAAGAAAAACGCGTCTAAAGCGCGCGGGCAGAGAATAGGTCAATAAATAATGGCCAAAAGCTATTCTTAAGACGTCTGAAATGGCAACGTGGATTGTTGCAGGCTCAACCTATCATTTGAAACGAATTTTTCAAATCATTTATATCAAATTAACCTAAAATCTGTAGAACGTCTTGAGCTGTCAAAATCCGCCATATGAGTTGATTTATTCTGCAAATTGATGTCATCTTAGAAGGTCGAATCACCTCCTTAATTCGCCACATTGCAAGTTTGAAATATTCTGAAGATGTCTGGCATTTTTCTTACCTTCTTAATAGCAAATTAGTTGAGCAGGGACCCTATATAAAGGACGTTACTTCATTCTTCAAATCACGCCTTTTGCTAAATTCTAAGTTGAGCTTTTGTGTGCGAATTCATCTGGAGAACATTTCTTTTCTGAGTATTTTACTGTGTGTGGGAGTAATTTCAGCTGTGAGAGTATTCATCATATCTAAGAGTATCATTGCATTATTCATTTCTGCCAGTCATCAATTTTGAGTTTAACATTAAAGGATAGAGATTATCCTTCATTCTGGTTTGAAAGTTCTCCGTCAATAACAAGAAGGCTGGAGATCTTTTGACTGAAGGAAAAAGGAGCTTCAGACTCGATCAAAATCACCATCCGCATAAGAATATTTTTATAAATACTAGGCAAGCTATTCACCTTCTTATTCCATTCTAATATACTTCTAAAGTTCAATAGGCATTCTATTCGTTCATACTATAGAAGAGTTTCTGATCAAGGGTTGAATTCCTGTTTACTGAATGTACAAGGATAAGAATGTGATATTTTGTTCTATTCTTTAATGCTTGCAAAGATTAGGATTTGCACTTAGAATTCATAATCAAAGATAAGGCTGTGGAATTTAAGTAATAGTATTTGTATGTTTTCTTTTGTATGCATTGCTTGCATTAGTGTACAAACTACACTGGAAACCTAGATACATTATAAAGTGTTTGCTTAATATTAACTCCATATGAAGAGTATATGTTTAAGTAGGTACTAAATACTAGGACGGGAATGATAGCATCGAGTCAAGTAACAATTTTCAGCTTAAGTCATTAAGGTTAACTTAGTGAAGCTTGTGTAACTCCTAGGCATTGATTTCCAAGAAAGGAGAGGACTTTGAGTTACTTGTTATGCTTTTCATTTCTAGTAGTTTAGCGTGATGTAGGAGGTCTAGGGTACGCACTACCCCGGAAGGACTAACCTACGCATAGTGTAAGAAAGCCTTAATGCAAATCGGCCCTGAGTACTGTTTATGATAGATGACCTTCATTCGAAGTACTGAATGATAATACTTTGGCCAAAGTAGTGAAACGTACGACTGCCACGTAGACGTGAGTTAGTTGAGACTACACTGTCAGTTCATTGTGATCCGAGTACTAGTTCGAGATTGTGTAATAGCAAGGTTCTAGTTGTGTGGGACACAGCACTATGCTCAGTTGGTAATCGTTAAAGGATGCCCTACCAATCTCTTCTTCGAAGGGAGGGCCATCTATCTAACAATAGGTGTGCGGGGGATCGCATTATAAGTCCGTGGTTGGCGGAAAAGCGCCCGAGTGATGTTTCTCCTCCACAGCAAGCGGCCGATGTACCAAGATTTGAAAGGATGATCTCCTGGACCTTCCTACTACTATTTGTTTTAAAGCTCATTGGAGCTATGATAGTTAAGGTATATATTCTTGTTTCATGTATTGTGAAGTTTTTATATTGAAGTGGAATCTTTATTGTAAACTAACATGACAATTTGTTCACGTTTTATCAATAAAGGAAAAGAAAAATTCTATTGCAATGACATGTTAACATGTTTACTTACTTTTAGGATGTAATTTATCGAAATTTTATTTTACGGAAGGGTCGGGTTGTTACAGCGTGTGTTTCCCATCCTTAGGATGATGACAGAAGAAAGCAGAGAGTTTCTTTGTTTACCTTTTGATATGTTTAATAGACAAATCACCTAGTCAAAAATCTTAGAGGCCACCAAAACACAATGTCACAAAATAAGATAAAAAGTCACTTGGGTAATACAGAGATCAGAAGTTACCTATAAAAAATTTGAGTACATGATAGAAAATTCTTGAACTTAACAACCAAATAAGACAAAAAACTTAAAAATTCATGCTAAGACTATTGAATAACCCGCATTCCTCATTACAAATTCGTGGCAATATTGGACCAATGGTCTTTTGCAGTTTGATGCACTTGTTCTTTGAGTTTGAGTTTTTGTTATAGTTCCTGCTGGCCTCATTGAGCGTACTTCATACTGCCTCGTTTCCCTCCTATTAGGTCCCAAAACTGCAGGTCCACAATCCTAGAATTTCTTCCTGCCTTGAAGAACATGGATCTATCGTCAAGAAGGTAAAGCAGTTGTTCATCAACAAACTATGAATAGTTAAAGGCCTATTCTGTGAGTGGATAATCTCTCCTACACCTTGAGCTCAGCTTAGACATAGGAGGGTGTCCTTAGAGGTCTCTTTAATAGGTTTGTAAATCAAATAGTATCTAACGTGATTGTAAAAATCAACAGCTATCCCAAAGGTACACTTGACCCCCTTAATTGTCAATAGATTAAGATCAACTAGCCACATAAGACCTCTATATAGCTGATAATACACCTTGCACATGCATTTGTCAATGGCAGCAGTATTAGAATCCCTTGCAATGGTTTCTTTTAATGCTTCATACACAGAGGCAAGGTGCAGATATACTGAGCATAATTCTCTAAATCTTTGGCATTTAGAACAACTTAAAATAATTCACTGGTTAACAATAGTGAATCGTGAACAGCATACAACTAAAACGAATCTACTCCTACAGCCAATTAAACAAAGACTTTGTTTAAATAAAAGCGTTTGATCTTGAACCAATATGGACTAATGCGTGCTCCACTGGGCAATAGAGTCATGAACTTCAAAGAGGAAAGGAAAATATTCAATGCAACATCAACAGAACCAAATTTCCATTTTAATGAAACCAAAGATTATATCAAATATAATGGAGATGCTTAATGATCCATCTTAGAACTATAACAACCCATGTGCAATAAAAGAATGACCATTATAAAGCATTTGTAATGTGTTAGATGTTATCCTCAAACTTCTATTATGGTCACACCAACAAATGTCCTGAAAGGAAATATACAATTGCAAGTTGCAACTATACATTCCCATGAATCATTACAAACTACCATGGAGACATTTATTACAAAAAATGGTTATATAAATCCCTTCCTATGCTATACAAAATACTGTCCTTTCATTTACAACTCAAACGCATATCTATTGATGCCCTGGAATACATTTGAGGCACTTGTTGACCAAAAATTGGCTCAGCGACCAACCATTTGAAAGAATAGCAAACTGATAGAAATAGATGTGTCATGTCTTAGAGTCTAGTAAGTCATGGGAGCCTCTGGATGGTGAAATCGTTGAAGATTCGGGCATACCCACAATACACTATTCACAATCGTCTACACATCACAATTCACATCTCAAGTCGCATGAAAATTGCCTACAAAACATTCTATAGAAGAAACATGAGAGAACATGCAACAGACCAACAAATCCATTTTTCATTTATTAAAACCCTGGATCTGACGTGTTAGGGCATGGTCTAGCCGAGAAATCTGCTACACATGCAGCTAAGAGATAGCATGTAAACATCGGGTTGTGAAAACCCTAACCACCACTTTAAATGAATACTAGCTTTACCTTTTATTCTACTCAAATCTGCAGCCTTTTCATTAAAAAGGGGTTTCTACGTGCAATCATATTTGATCCTATGGCAACAAAGCTTCATGAAATCATTAATGGCATTTTGAGTTGTTTTTGCCTTTATTGCTGCAAGCTACATGAAAATTTATGCCCTTTTGATGAACATTGGTTTCTAGGTAGGAGAAACCCTAATCTAGAAAGTTATAATGTCAGCCCTAGACATAAATGGTATTTTGGGCATGCAAGGAGGTAGGTGATAGTTACAGTGAAAAACTGCAGGAGCTACGGACTTCAAGGGTCAAGGATAACTCATACTTCATGCCTTTGGTTGAGATGTCAAGTATCAGGGGTGACGAGTAACTCATACCATTAAGGTATGTGCAATAGGGGAAGTCCGAACAAGCAATCGTGATAGGGCAATAAGCTTTGGAATGTCAAGGATCAAGAGTCTAGCATACCATGACAGGTACTTGAGGAGAGGGAGGATGGAAAGTCCAGCTCCAAAAAAGTACTTAGTAAAAAGGTTTGAGAGTCGGGGAGTCAGAGTAGGCGAAGAAGGCATGATAGGAAGAGAAAGTCCAAAAGTCCAACAAATATGCTTTGAAAACTTTTGGAGGGTTGGGGATCAAGGATGACATGGAAAAGGTACTCAGTTAGAAGGAAGCCCATGACTTCGACTCCAATAAAGCACTTAAGAAAAAACTGAATCGGGAGTCAGGAATCGAGGGAGATCCATATGAGGTACCTAAATAAGAAGTGACTTGAAACTCCAATCCAAAAGACTTAGACAAATTTTAATAGCAAAGGACCAAAGGTCAAGGTCAAGGGAAAAGATATGCTAGGAAGGCAAACTCCAACATGCCAATAAGAACAAAGGGAAAAGCAAGAATGAGTAGAATGGCATACTAGGATGGACAACCCCAAAAGTCTGAAAACAAAACAGAACACAGAAAATGACCAGAAAACACCCCAAATTTAGAAATTTTTGAATTTCTTGCAATTGTTTAGCACATGGTGGGGAATGACACAATTGTTTAGCACATGGGGAAGGACACGAGGCAACACTTTAGGCATTTTTGACTCATAGAATACCCACTGAGCCTATCTCATATTGATTATAAACTACATTACCCCAAGTTTCTGCGACGGGGACGGCAGGGAACAGGAGGACATGTTTCAAGGACGAGGACAGCAGGAAGGCCATTTTTTAAGGGACAAGTATTAAAAAAATAGAAAAAATTTAAAAAATATACATAATTTCAAATATTTATATAATAGCAATGATAAGGAAATCATCATATATACATCATAGAATCTTAACACATTTTTGTGTTGAAAGGACATGTATCATTTTGTTGTCAAGCTTCTTGGGTGAAGTGTGATTTTCTCTAGTATGTATATCCATCTATAGTCGAATGTTGTATATTTTCGATTTTATCTTTCGTCAAAGGCCCATTGGAACCTTAATTACCTATTCAAGAAAAAGGAACATAGCTCATAGCAATAATTCTTTAGATTTTATTAGTCATAAACATACATAATTTCTGTATTATGAGATTGCAGGCACTTATCCCCCTTATATTGAGCATGAAAGACATAAGGATCCATACTTTAGACACTTTCAACTCAAGTGACAAGTTGCAAACAATGCAATGCTGCTTTAAACATCAATGGCCTCTCTCAAAGCACAATACAAAGCAATAAATGTTATTAGAAAAACTAAAGAAGATTAAGCTAAAATTATCAGCAACATGTTTGCCAATACACAATTGTCAATTACCTAACTCAACAATCTATTCACATCAGAAAGTGATAGTTGGTAGAGGAATAAGGTAATTTCAATTTTGAGATCTCAAAATTATTTACAATATTAAGCTTGTAACCTTTAATAATAGTGCATAAGTTTTGTCTGGTATTGTTTATGAAACAGTTAATGGCAATTTCACACAGATTTTGGAAAAAACTCATGTTACAATCCCCCTCTTCTTGCTTCCCCATACACTTCTTTAGTGTAGGTGTCATCTAACTAAACTAACAAAAGCTGCTGCCAATGAGAAGAAGAGCTACATCTTTAAACATTATAGCAAATTGAATCTCCCTTGTTACTTCAGCTGCTTTAGGTCTGAAATATATTACCAGATACATCCTTATTCGTAACTAAAAGAGCTACTCAGACTGCTTCAACTTCTCAAACAAATTAAAAATGTTATTACCAGTGTGATGCGGCATAATAAACCACCAGTGCCTCACCTAATTCTTGATATCTCCATGCTATGACATTGTCCTAAATATGAAAGAAGTATTGGGAGGTGGATTATAAACAGACATTCACACTAATTATCCAATGCCGAGAAAATGATACCATCTTAACATACCAGAGGAAAAAAGACACCCATTCTTCATCAACATCCCTTAGAAAGATAGACATTCTTCATCATCATCCTTTAGAAATATATCAAGACAGCCAGCAACAAACATCCAACTATTTGTGGACATATTTCTTATCTATTACTATATATGATATGAAGTTTAAACAGAATAAACTGTTTAAAGAGATTAATATTTGAGGTGTAACCCTTGCAACCATGGAAACTATAACCAAGCAGAAAAGACCAGGACAGCCAGATGTTTTCAAAGATCATGATTTTGAGCTTATTGTCAATAAATATCGACATCATAGAATATTGACACCCCTTTATTTTTTTTACTTTTGTGTTTTAAAAAAAATGAAAAGAAAACTTGTTGGGCTGTAGGGGACCGTCTAGCCATCCCCGAGACAATTGGGGAATGTCCAGATGTCCCCAAGACAATCTAGGTGCATCCACACATCCTCTATTGTTTCCTGACATTTTACAAACATCCTCAGCACATTTCTGATTTTAAGAAAAACATTGGGGATGGTGCAGGGACATTTCAAACCTGCCCCCGCGTCCCTATTTTGGCTGAGGATGCATCCCCGGGTTACATAGGCTATAAATGGTGGGTTAAAAGGGTTAAGCCACATAGAAGGGACGGGACTCAAGCAAAAAATCCTACGGCATCCACCTCGAACGGCTATGATTGGAGGCATCACCAACATGTTTCCACAAACCCAAGGAATACATTCTCTGATATTATTATCCCAGCCTACAGGGAATGCAACACAAACCATCATACTTTGTAATGTCCCCTTCTCAAACCTGATCTTTCTAGTGACCGTTGGCCTTTTCCTTGGGAACCCGAAGGCTAGTCGGAAGATAAATTAGGGTTTCCTATTTTTGAGGAGGTCATTGCTCAAAGATGATGGATTCAATGGCGGATCTTTTCTGGGTTTTCAGAGAGCTTCGCAGTGGTGTGTTCATCTAGGCATTCTGAGCATTTTCTGGAATTTACTATTTTTAGTAAATTCTATTTTTAGCAGCTTTCCAGTTGAGTTCAGCTCAGTTGACTTCCTGCTTCAGTTTGGTCAGATGTTTTGCTCAGTATTGGCTTCAGGGCACATTCGGAAGGATAAGTTAAGTCATTTAATTAAAAAGTCACGTTTTAATTATTATATTTTAACGTTGACCCTTGGCCTAGAGTTAATGACTTAAGGTTGTTTTAAAAAGGTGATCTTTTGAGGGTGGCGCCTCATTAAGGAATATTTTAATTGTTACTAAAGTCTGAGCAAGCTTTGTTGGGCGCATTTATTAAAGTATGATATTTATTTAAAATATCAAATCTAAAGCTTTGAAGGAAAAGTACGCCCATCCTTGAGGAGGTTGGGTTTTGACCTATAAACGGATTTTAGGGTTTTGAGAAGTCAACTGGAGAATTATAAAAAGGAGTCTTGGAGCATCATTTGGTATCTTTTGTCTATGCTAATGTTATGCTACCGAAATGGTTGCGGAATTACTTCGAGGAATGAATGCCTCCTAGTCTGGGCTCGACTTCGTGCTTGAGAGACAGCACCTAGTGGAGAGGTTTGCTTATTTGAGTGTTTTGTAGTAAGTTTTGCATTGTAATCTGCATTTGTCCAAGTAGATTCAGTTTTGGCATATTAGATGTTTTTGGTTTTTGCAAGTTTGCTACAGCAGATCCGTAATTTTATTTGTAAATCAAAAAAGACACAAAAATTCATTGTGGGTATTGTTTCATTCCATCCTTCTTGGCTAGGCGCCCATGTTTGCAAATTTGTAGATTTTAATTTGAAGGATCAGATTTTATAAAGGAAATCGCCCCCTTTCAGCTGGGCCGTACTCTTTAGAGGTCTTGGGTTCTGTGCATTAAATGTCAGCTGCATTTTAAGAGTGTCTTTGGGTCTTGGTATGAGCGCCTCTCTTCTATTAGTTATTTGCAATTGATATCAAGCCATTTGAATGAGAGAATAGTGAGTTCCGAGCATTCCAAGGAATCCTTGTTGCTGGTTTTTGTGTGAAAGGTGCAGGTCTGTTACAGCAGTTCGAATAAATCTGCCATTTCTCTATTGGCTGGTGGTGATAACTCTTTAAAAGCAACGTAAAGACTTCATTGTGATTGCCCAAGTTGAGAAAGGTTGGATCTGTTTATACTCTTGCTGTTTTAAGCTTTATTTCTCAGCAAAGTAATTCATCAATATTGTTGCAAAGCTGTTACATGCTGATTTGTATTGTTAGCAAGTTATCATCTCTCATATTGTGGCAAGTGAATGATCTTCTTTGTAAACTGACAGTAGTACTGGCAGTATCTATCAAGCTTTCTCACATCTGATTTGTAATGCTTTATTTCATCCAAAGTTATTGTAATGGTTACAGCTCCGCCCTATGGTAGCTACTATCCCAGTTTGGGTAGAAAGCACATTCTAGGTGTCGAGTAGTTTTCATCTTTCAGCATTTCCCTTTCTAGCACTGTTATTGTAATCACTCTGTCATATGGTCGCCCCTCACTCCGCATTGGATTGGGTAGCACATACTTGACGTCGAGTTCCCTTTCCAGTTTTTAGAGTAGAAGACCCTCTGACCAATGCTCGCCATCATCGGCGCCATTCTGGTTAGAGTTGCTTTCTCGCACGATTTGGTTTATTCCCTAACCTTAACGGGTGCACTGCTTTGTACTTTGAAAATTGAAAAAACGAAAAAATTTGGCTCGGAATATTTCATACTTGCACATCATAATTGTTATGCTAAGATGGGAATGCTTTCAATACTTCCATCAAAGCTATCCTTGCAGCAGTAATATTAGTTGTTGTTTACCGTTTTTTTAATTAATGGACTTGAATATGATATCTTCCTTTCTTCCCTCTAAGAGTGCCCTCAAACTATATACATAAAGTGTGGATTATAAAAATCAATACAAAAGACCAAAGTTTGGTATACAAGGAAAAAGATCACAATCATGGTGTTTTCTTACCAATGTTGCATGTGCTGAAGTTTAAAATATTACTAATAACAGACATTATGAAAATAAGTTTAATCCTCAACCAATTCCAGAATGTTTGAATCACATATATCACCCCAAACTCTAAATTTCAACCCGGCTAATGGGTATCTTCTTGCTGTAAAAGTAGCTTTTCTTTTAACATGCAATTCAACCTATCAGGCTATTTGGCATAAGAAGAATTTCAAATTATAAAATGATATTTGAATTAATTTATTAGAGAAGTCCTTTAGCTTCTTCGAATTTTATCATGTATCAATTCAATAATGGAACATCATTTAACTTTGAATTTGAAGGTTTTGATTACCTCTTCTCCCTGCGTATGTCAGCGGCAGTCTCTACAGGAGGTATTGATGGCCTTTGTCTTAATGTTGTTGTACTTGGTGGTACCAAGGGTGTAGGACGAACTGATCTTCCAGCTGATGTAGAACGGATGGTTGGAGTTTGCTCAGGGAAATTCCTTCCTAACTGTGAATACAGTGAGAGAATTATCAATAGCATCAAGAGATTCAAAATGTTGAGGTTGATCCCCATGAACTGAAAGGCAAAACTACAAATACATCTACAACCCAAAAGTTAGTACAACTGATAAAGGAATCAATTTTACCAATCTGCAAAAAGTCATATTTACTGGGGCCATGAATGCTCAGATCCAACTGACCAACAAGCCAAAGAAAATTCAATAACATTAATAGTTCACAACATTTAAATTTCTATACACAGCAGATCTTACATGCATGGACCATATGTATTCTTGTTATTATGTACATACTTGAGATGTATGTAATCTTATCAAAACGTTGGCACTGCCTATTTATGTCAAAACAAATTTGAATAATTACAGTGAATTGATAGATGACAAAAGATTAATGTTATGACTAACAAAAACCTACCAAATAACTTAAAATAGAAAGGCAACATTGTGTTGATAAGCTCCCCGTGAATGGGGTAATTGATTGATCCATAAACTCTTGAACTTTTTAGAATTTAAGAATCATAAAATTATTTTTACTTCAACTTGCCTGAATCAAATGATGTTTATTAAGAGATAGCAATATTGTTTGTGAGCATAAACAGAATTTAAGCTTGCACAAGCATTTATGGAAACTCATAAAAACTCACATATTTTATTACATGGGAAGATGTACAACTAGTGCATGCAGCAATGGCTGCCCTCTACTTTCTATTGATCTCCCTAAAATTACTGAAAAGCAGAATTTCCTTGCTCTCTACAGTATTTCCCAAATCCTCGGTGATCCAAACACTTGCTTCAATCTATTTTTATATACTTGTTTTTAGTACTGGAAGGTTCTCTTAGTCCTTAGAAGAACTCCCACACTTGTTTAAGATGAAACAGCATCTGTCTATTTCGCATTCTAAATTTGCATGATCAGTGCTTGCTACTGTGGTTGCAATTCTTATCTAGACATCACTGCAGTCACATTAACAACAAGCACTACCGCAGTCGCAGTCTTGTCCTTCAACTTTTTTTCTTATTCCTATTATTTCCTCTATCTAAGCTTTCAAAACCATCTTATTGTTCATGTTTTATTTATTTACTAGATACTTCCAAACCATGCCTCCCTTCTTAGGAAGCTTTTGGTCCGTCAAAAGCTTAATGAGAAACTAAGTGGGGTAAAAAATTTCCACTTTTCCACTAGAATACCACTTGACTAATCTTTTGTAATCTTTGAGTTCTATTTTCCCTAACTATTGGATTCCATTCCTAGTTTCCATTGTTTTCTTTTCTAGTACCACATCCTCTCTAAGTATGGCTTTTCCTTCTACACCCATATCTTCTAAAGAGAGCAACACATGTTCTTCTTTATCTAACATAGAGAGCTCATAAAGCTACAAGTACTCACAATTTACAATTGGATGCATCTTCATGGAGGGAGGAAAATCAAGTTTGAAAGCATTTTCACCTATGGCCTCCAAAATAGTGAAGGATCCATACATTAGTGGCTTAATTTTCATAGCTTACCCTTGTACTCTTCCTTTATCCAAGGAAAGCCAAATTTTGTTTTCTCCTACCTTTAACTTATGCTCCTTTATATGTTGACCATGCCTTTGTTTATACAAATTTTGAAGCTTTAACCACCACATCATTTTGTCTGTCTTGTTCTTCAAAAGCTACATCCAATGTACTTAAGGGCAAATACCCCAAGCATGCTCCAAATGGTGACTGATTAGTAGAAGAACGAATTGTTCTATTATAATAGTGTTGAAAGTTACGAAGTGTGACTCATCCCAAGTTTGAGGACTCATACAATTGTATCCCTTCTTTGTTGCACCAAAGTCCTATTGACCACTTTCATTTGGCCATTTGTTTGTGGGTAAAAAGTGGTACTCTTTCTAAGCCTTGTATCCATCACAATCCACAAAATAGACCAAAATTTCCCAACAAATCTTGTATCTCTATCTGAAATAATGGACTTCGGAAGCCCAAAGTGCACCAATACATAGGAAAAGAACATTTCAGCAACTTCTTTACTTATTATAGTTTTTTTGCAAGGTATAAGAATACAAATTTTATCACATCTATCAACTACCACAAATAAATAACCATGTTCATGACTAGTCATAGGAAATCCTCCTACAAAGTACATGAAAATGCTTCTCATGGCCTTGTGAGGATTGTAAGAGGCATATACATTCCTTCTTTTCTGGTCTTTGATTTACTAGTGCAACATGATTTGCAACCCCTAACAAACCTTGCTACTTCCTATTGTATTGCCAAAACACATACCTTTTCAAAAGAGCCATTGTTTTACCAACACTGACGTGAACTACCACCTTGGATTTATGTGTCTCCTTCATCAGTAGAAGCCTTTATGCCTTAGGTACACATTTGTTTTACTACCTTGTAAAGCAAACCTTCTTTGAGATATAAGTTTTCATTATTTTTTACAATTCCTTGAGTTCGAAGTTCTTTGTACTTCTTCCCAAAGTCTCCATCATTTTCATATTCCTCTAAATAAGCTTCTTATGTGAAAGGCTCCAAATGTGTAACAATTGCCATAGCCAAAATAGATGGACTAGATAACATATCTAACACTACATTACTCCCACCCTTTTTGTATTTGATCACGAAATGAAATTGTTGTAAGAATCCCTTCTACTTATAATGTCTTGTTTATTGTAATTAATTTTGTGCCTGTAAGTATCGTAGAGGCTGATTATCAAGGTGCACTATAATATCTATACCAAATAGGTAGTGTCTCCATATTTAATAGCTCGAGCTAGTGCATATTATAATACACTAGATATCCTCTAAATGCTAAAGTAAAACCCTCTGAATAATAACAAAAAGGTTTACAGCTTTGAAGCAAGGCGGCCTTCATAGCATATTCTCACTAGTACCAATTTCTACTTCAAATAAATTTTTCACATTTTGTACATCAGGTGGGGCAAGCATAGGAGCATGATTTATATAGTAAATTAATGTTTCAAAATCCTTAACATGTTCTTTATCAAAATGAAAGTCCCTTCCCTTGGATGAAATTTGAGGCAAAGGAGAAGCTATGGAGAAAAAGTAAGAAATAAATTTCCTCAAGTATAGTGCAGTCCCTACCAAACTCCTAGTCTTGGTAGAACTCTTTAGCATAGGCCAATTAAAAATTGCTTCAACCTTTCAAGGATTTATTCTTAAATATCATCCTACCACATGGCCTAGATAAATCAAAGATTCTTTTCAAAATTCACTCTTTTTTCATGTTACATAGAAATTGATGTTCTTTTAACCTTTGCAAGTCTTGTTTAATGTGGATAAGATGTTCTTCCCAAGTAGCACTAAAATTAGGATATCATCTAGATAGACAGTTACACAGCTATCTATGAAATGAGAAATCCCTTCACATGTCATTCATTAACATCATAAAAGTAGTTAGAGCATCACTTAAGCCAAAAGGAAGTACTAACCATTGATAATTTTTTGAATGAAATCCTCCATGTATCTTCTTCTTTCATACACCCCCAATAATAACTTTATTTTAGATCCAACTTAGTGATATTTTGCATACTTAAGTTTGTGTAAAAATTCATCTATCCTTAAAAGAGGATATCTATTTTAAACGGTGACCTTATTTAGAGCCTTATAGTCAATAAACATTCTCCAAGAACCATTCTTCTATACCATCACTATTGGCAAACCACAAGGTGAAGCACCAGGGCATATGACCCCTAGCTCAAGCAGCTCCTAAAGTTGTTTCTTGACCTCATTGCTCTAGTAGAGATTGTTGATACAACCCAATGTTGGTAGAGGAGATTCTCATAAAAATTGAATCTCATACTCCACCTCCATGCTTGGTGGCATCCCCTTGGTTCTTGGAACACTTCTTCTAGAAAGATGACAAGACTTCAAAAGCCTTTTATCTTTAAGTTAGTCATGATAGAAAATCCCGATACATTATATTTTTTATCTTTCAACAAACGTAAACAAAATTGTGGTTTCTTCAATTAATTTTATTTGACTAGAGCTTACCATGGCTACTTTCACCTTGCTTTGGTGCCTTTTGATTACGTATTTGATTCCATTCTTGACCAACATTTACTTGTAAGCCCTTCCCATCAAAATTGCATCTTGAACCTAAGTTGCTCAATCAGAATGGGATACATGTATGATGCGTCAATAAAGCAAAAAAAAAATTGGGGGGTTGGGTACATTCTAGGTACATTTGTACAAAGAACATATGAAAATCATAAATATATACATATTTGCAAGGTAAAAATAGGAATTAAGCAAAGAATACGACACATCATGACATGCTAAACAAAATTATGATAAATATTACAAATAAAGTATACTAATTTGAAATCAATTTGTCATGATAAATATCAAATTGTCAAACCCAAATGTTTATTTTGAACTAAACTTCAAAAATATAGACTTATTAAAAAGGCATCTTGTCAAACTTTAACAGCTATGGAATTGCAATTGTAATTTATTGCCTAACTTGATAACATAACAAAACACTCAAAAATGGTAGTACATATCAGAAAATATTTGAAAAACAAGCCATGGTAGCTAACTATATAGTCAACACAAAAGCAGAAAGCTTGAATACGAGAATGGATAGAAAGTTTGAGTTGTCTAAATGAAGGTTGAAAGTCAAAGAAAATCAATCAAATCACATTGAAAATGAAATGCAGCCTAGGTATATTGAAGTTGCTGGCACAAAATAGAGACACAAAACTAAACCAAAATTGCAAAGATAGACACTGAAAAATAAAATATGTATGGATGTTCATTTGGAATAGATTTACACTCCTATGCATTGGCTTATAAAGCTATTTAATCTCATACAAAACTACTCAAACTATCCTACATAAAAATAACTCCCAAACACCTATTAACATTATTTAATACTAATAAAAGCTAACACTCTAATATTTATGTATTATACAACAACCTACTATACTATAGATGTAATATTAAAATTCCAACGTTATTAGAAAACATTTGAAAACAAGCCATGGTAGCTACCTATATAGTCAACACAAAAGCAGCAAGCTTGAATGATGCAGAGGTTAAACAATTTCAAATAACAACAAACTCCTCAAAGAAAATCTTTCACACCTTACTTGGATATGTCAACTTATACCTTACAACCTAGACCTTCAACTACCTAGTAGCCCTCCTAAAAGACCTTTTTTGGCATAACTTTTTTCCATGCAACTGCTAATAGAGATGTAAACCCTGATTTAGATACCCATTTGGCCCTTATTAAACAGGTGTTAAAATTAAGTAGGGTTGTTTTGTACGGAATAGGGCAAAACAAGATTGTTACAGTTCCAATTAGGCCTATTTAACAATCCTAGAGCTAGTGAAAACATACAGACCTTCATAAACCACTCAAATGATAGAATTAGGAATTTTCCTTTTGTGGACACATAGAACACATCCAAATGAAGGCTTTCACAAAGTTTTAGAATTTTTCAACGGTGGAATAAAAAGATATGAATTTTTTAAAGCTTCCTAAAAACCCTAGGTTTGCTATAGGCAGTTTTGAGAAATAGGCTTGTTTGACACCTCAAAAGGCATTCCCAAAACTACTGGTAAAAACAAAGTTTTGCTATAACATCAACCTCTTTCCATTCATCCACTTTTATGGGTTGTACTAGTCCGTACCAATCCGTACAACGCTAAATTATGCCTACAAACAATAATTTCTGAACGAGCTAGTGAGGGTATTTGGCCCATAACTTGCACGAAACTCAATGAAATACAATGCCACAAAAACCAAAAGAAAGAGTATTCACATGCCCACGCATTCCAACAAGTTTCAAATCATTAAATGGGTCGTACAGGCTGTACAAGAAAGAAGAGCAGACTAGAATGTTGAGAAACCTCAAAAAAAACTTGTTTTTATTAACTCAAAACTACAATATCAGTTCTCCAACCCACCATTCGACAGTTTGAGAGTGTATTCCTTCATTTACAACCAATTCTAACTACTTGTAACGTTTATTTCTTTGCATGTAACAATTTCTTGCTTTTTTGACAACTTGTCAAAGTTGCATGACAACTTTTTAGCAACATTTGGCAACTCTTCACTTTTTTAAACAAAAACCCAATTAATCACTCCAAAGTGAATTCACATGATTCCAAATGGTCATAGATGACCTTATTGGACACCAAAACACACAAACCTAAGACTCAAAAATAACAAAAAGTAAGCCCTCAGCTCATGATGCCCCTGCACCATACTCCCGCGGAAAAGAAACTTGAGGTCCACCTCAAATAATGATCAGCTGCTTTTTCCGCTTCCTCCAATTGTGTTGTACCTCCTCTCGATCTTTTCCACACTTGGCTTGATCTGCTCCCTGTTTCTTGGTGTGCATTCTTTTCTACCTCGCTTTCTTCTTGCATCTTCTCTTGCTTATCAACTTCTCTACTTCAAGGTTCCAAAACTCTAGTTCTTGTTCATATGCCGCATTACCACTATCCATGTCTTCATCTTCATCATTTGAATACAATTTGTCAGGATGTTCATCATCCATAAAATTAGAAAATACAAACAATACCTATGTTGTTTTTGCAACCTCTTCTTCACCATATTGTGTTATATTTGCATAACAATCTTCATAAACTACATTCACTTCTCCTTTTTCTTTATACTCTTTTCCATCTTCATCTTCATCTGCTGCACCTTTAAACAAATACTCACAAATATTGTTAGAAACAAAATTTCGAGTCTCAATGGACTCATTTTCTTCATCTTTTTCCTCTTCCTTGGATGGCTTTGGCTCTGCCATCATCTTGATTAATTTTTTTTTATCTTTCTTCTCAATTGCTGCCTCTTTCTTATTTCCGCAATTTCCTTTCTCGACCACTTGACAATTTTGTGAATGGTGATATTCCAACTCCACACACTTGTTACTATACTTTGTATTCTTTTTTCAAATGTTTTTTGTATTTGTTCCAAATCTTGTCATAGCCCTGTTATCTCTTGCTAAATACTTACTTGTTTTGCCTTCTCATCTTTCTTCTTCATCTCACTCCTTTCTCTTCTCATCTCTTGTTGCTTGCTTGACAACTTCTTACTCTTCAGGTCTTCATGGATTATTCTCCTCAACACTTCCATTCTTTTGGTATCCCAATACCTTCACACACACAACTATTCTCTACCCAACAGGATTCTAGAAGATGCACTCTCCAAGACCTTTTCTACCCACTTCCTCTCGGTGGAAGAAATCTACACACCTTCTACCCAGTTTCATCACTATTGGAGGATATAAGTCATCAGCTCTCTTTCATACCTGCAACAAACTTTCTCTCACAATTCTCTTGTCCTGGTGCATACCTTGCACTCTCAAGGTCTTCTAGCTCTAATACCAAAATGATGCAGAGGAAAGACATTCTTCATGAAAACAAACCCAAATGACAAAGTGATCTTGCATGTTCCTCACTGCCGCTCCTATGTGCAAACTTCAAAAATGACTCCAATGAACAAAGGCAAACCATCATGTTATGTTTCAACTCCTCAAAACTAACTTGGAGGCTTCTTTCCAACATTCTAAAGGTGTTTCCACTAAGAATTCAATGACTAGACTCATGTGCAGACCCAATCTTGCTTGGACATCCACCTTTCCTTATGACTATGTAATTGGACTTCTTGGGACAGTCACAACAAGACTCATTTAAACTTTCAAGAATGCTCCACAAACACTTGTACAGACCTATAAGACCTCTCACTACACTTCCAAAACATTACCAATGACTAATAACAAGTTTTAGATCTTGTAGGAATCACAATCCACCAATCTGTGGTTTGCTGTCCCAAAGCTTGTTTCAACTTGAACATTCAACTTTTGCAAGAAATGACTTGGGAACTTGCTACTCTCGGCCTGCACAGGCTTACAAACATTACCAAACATTTATCAAACCCAAACCTTATGAATGCATGTGAGGACTTGAGCAAATAGTCACAGTGTAGGTTCTTTTACACTGTCTCCATACAAACTTGAAGCAAACTGTCAAAGAGTTCTCCTTCACACGTGCAAATGGAGACTCCAAACCTTGCATACATGTTGAACACATCAAAACAGAATTTTGTACAAGATTTCACCATTTTATCACAGTGGAAACTCAAGTTATTACATTTTTTCTTGTTGGCTGGAACCCTAGGTAGGGTTTAGACTAGTTCCAGTAAAAGTGCAATAACTTTCAAAATACCTGATGAAATCTAGTGCTACAAAAACCAAAAGAAAGTAGATTCACATATCTACGCATTCCAACCAGTTTCAGATCATTAAATGGGCCGTATAGGCCATACAAGAAAGAAGAACAAACTGGAACATTGAGAAACCTCAGAAAAAGCTTACTTTCATTAACTCAAAACTACAATCTCAGTTCTCCAACCCACCATTCGACTTTTTGAGAGTGTATTCCTTCATTTACAACCAATTCTAACTACTTGTAACATTTCTTTCTTTGCATGTAACAGTTTCTTGCCTTTTTGACAACTTGTCAAAGTTGCATGACAACTTTTTAGCAACATTTGGCAACTTTTCACTTTTTTAAACAAAAACCCAATTAATCACTCCAAAATGAATCCATATGATTCCAAATGGTCATAGATGACCTTATTGAGCACCAAAACACACAAACAACCTAAGACTCAAAAATAACAAAAAGTAAGCTAAGTGAAGCTCTTGATGCCTCTGCACCATTGAATAAAAGAACGGATAGAAAAGTTTGAGTTGCCCAAATGAAGGTTGAAAATCAAAGAAAATCGATCAAATCACATTGAAAATGAAATGCCGCCTAGGTATATTGGAGTTGTTGGCACAAAATAGAGACACAAAACTAAACCAAAATTGCAAAGATAGGCATTCAAAAGTAAAATATGTATTGATGTTCATTCGGAATAGATTTTACACTCATATCAATTAGCTTATAAAGCTATTTAATCTCATACAAAACTACTCAAAGTATCTTACATGAAAATAACTCCCAAACAACTATTAACATTATTTAATACTAATAAAAGCTAACACTCTAATATTGATGTATTATACTCTAGCCTAAATGTTACATCTCGATTTTATAGCTACTATTGTATAGGGCAATTGATTGTAATGTTTGAATCTTGATGATGAATAAAACATGGTTGATCTCGATATTAAATGAATGAGTCCTGTTTAAATGATGGTTTCATTTGATTGTTACTTCTAAATGATTTAATTCTTGATTAAATGTTGCATACAATTATGGAATAATGTTATTCTAACTTGTGAGATGTTTTTATCTTGTTATGAGCATATGACTGCCGATGCCATGTCATGATGTGCAGGTATGAAGACTGTTCCTTCGGACAGAGGAGAGACATCATTCGAGGAGGAACTTGGTCGGGTAAACAGTAACGATTACCAAATTGAGCATACACACACATACTATAGATTGAGTAAGCCAAGTCTGTTTGTCGAGATAACGGTAAGTCATCCATAGGCTTGTTTATTGACCATAAGGATTCTAAATTCACTTCTTTATACTTTAGGAGATGTGAATATTTAAACGTCAGACTTGCTATACCATGATCCAAGTATGAATGATGTGGAAGTTATGAGTTAATGATTGATTAGGAACGCACGTACATCTATACATTGTGAACACGTATATATATGTACAGACATATCAATACATGTGTATGTTAAGCAGACGGATATGCTCATACACATGTGTCGACATGTATGTACGCATACATACGTATACACAGGTATATATATATATGTACACATTCCCCCTGATGTTTGTGGTGAAATTAATGATGTTTTATCTTAGCCTTTGAATTAAATAATACACTTATATATACATATACCTGGGTACGTATAATGAAAGTATGCTGACTGGCTCACAGTATACGTAATTTGAAAAATAAAAATGTATACAGGTATATATGTATATTATTAAATATAATTATATATTTAGTATTATTATCTAGAAGATTTAAATATATATTTATGTATATATATATATATATATATATTAATAAGGTGATTATTAATATATATATATTAATACATAAAGGATGTATAAACAATAATATATTTGTATATTTTATAAATTAAATGTATTAATATTAAAATTAATATATATTTATATATAAATACGTTTATATATAAATAAATATTAATGTTTAAAATAATACATTTATAAATAAAATATGCAAATATAAATTATTAAAATTTAAATAATGGAAAACAATTTCAATGTTTAAAGAATAAGTATTATTAATGGAAGGATGAAATTCGCATTTTATATATATTGTGGAAGTTTAAATGTAAAAGGTAGCCGTATGAAATATTTAACACTTCAAAATAGCGAACTTCATTAAAAGAAATATTTGAAAAGTTCGAACTTTAGAAAAATGAATGGAAATAAAAATGAACTTTCCCGTGAAGCTCCTACGCAGCTGGAAATGAAGGAAGAAGTTTTCAAAGCTCGAAACCAGGAAAATAGCAACGAACTTCTGTGTTGGATCGATTTGAGGCTTGACCTAGAACGCAGCAATAAAATCATGTTGAGTTTATACGGCTGGCAGCAAAACGTTCCTGTAGGTGGCGTTTTTCCCTTTCTAGGTTGATTTATTCTCTTCTTGCTGTCAACAAACTGGTTGAATCATCCTCAATCTTGATGACATGAGTGTTGGAAATGCGCCAAGTATATCATTGATATTTTCTGGGCACTTTGCTGTCAAATTTCATGCCTCCATAAGTGGAAATCGTTGCATTTCGGACCCTATATATTGATGCCATGCCATTCAATGTTTCATCATTTGAGCAATCCAAGTTTAGTATTTTCATCAGACTCTCATATCCATTTCATTATTTTGTTTCTAATTCTGTTTTGCTGAGTAGAAAAATACAGTGAATTTTACCAGCAAATGCCTTTAACTGTGAAAATCCCAAGTTAAGCTGAGAGTTCCTATTTTCTGAGCATTTATATTTCCTGTGAGTATTTACATTTCCTATGACATTTGAGAAGTCTGTTGAGTGTAAAATCATTCAAACTGAGGGCTTTATTGAGAGAAGGACTGGAACAACGAATAGACGAGGAAGCTTACAACCAGGCATGAAACCTTTACTATTTATGATTTTTAATCTGATTAAAGTGTTTTCTATTTGCTGTGTGTGCAAATCTAAAGTAGAATTCTTGGATGCATTTTCAAAGGGTATGTTTATAAGTTATGCTTAAAAGTGAATTTAAGTAAGGGGTTTCATCTGAAAGAATTTAAGGGAAGTGTTTATTTATTATGAATAAAAGGGGAAATCATGTGAAATAGATAGGAGAGGATTTATAATGCATTTTGAATGGTTATTGCATGTTGTGTATAATCTCTATATATGGAGAATACGTAGACGTATTATTTATCTACTAGGATCGAAATGATGGCAGAATCAAGTGAAGTCTTTTAGCTTAAGTTATTAGGATAACTGAGACAAGTTAAGTACTCCTAGGATAAAGAATTCCTAGTTAAAAGGATTGATACAAGACACTTGAATACTGTTTTCATTTCTAGTAGGTTCGTATGATTGTAGGATGTCTGGGATGATGGATTTACCCATTGAAGGACAAACCTATGCGTAGAGTAAGGAAGCCTTAAGTCAAATCGACCCTGAGTGGTGTTTATGATAGATGACCTTCATTCGAAGTACTGAATGAGAATACTTTGGCCAAAGTAGTGAAAGGTACGACATCCACCTAGATGTGAGATAGTTGAGAGTACACTGTCAGTTCATTGTGGTCCGAGAACTAGTTCGAGATTGTGAAATAGCAAGGTACTGGTTGTGTAGGACACAGCACTATGCTCAGTTGGTAATCGTTAAAGGATACCCCACCAATCTCTTCTTCAAAGGGAGGGCCGTTCATTGCAAAATGATCGTGCGGGGGACCGCATTATAAGTCTGTGGTTGGCGGAAAAGCGCCCGAGTGATGTTTCTCCTCCACAACGAGCAGCCGATGTACCAAGATTTGAAAGGAAGGACTCCTGGACCTTCTTACTTCTATTTGTGCAAAAGCTTATGAGCTATGTATGTAACTGTATTACTTTTTAACTCTGATTCATATTTGCAATGAAAATGAAATTCATGAGGAAACATATTGTAACTTGTACGTGTTTATCAATAATGAAAGGAAGAAATTTTATTGTATTATCTTTGTTACATGTTACTTTTACATGTTTTAAGTGAGAATTGGAAAGTTTTTAATTTATGCAAAATGGGGTCGTTACACTAAACTATACTATAGATGTAATATTAAAATTCCAGTGTTATCCCCTTGTTACATCAATCTGAACAAAGGATGGAACACTGCATGGACTGAACATAGCAATCCATGCAGAAATCTAATGAAGTGGATCCACCAAATCTCCTTGCTCACCTAAGACATGCCAAACCAAACATATCAATGGATGTCCTAACTGTCCAACAATACCTATGAATCAAGACATACTCAAATATTCACAAGTACACCATTCCTCTTGTCAATCAACACTCAACTATCCACAAGAACACTTTGCACACGAATCAAGACATACTCAACTATCCATAGCAACAACACTACTTTTGTGGATCGAGACATAATCAACAATCAATAGCAGCAACACTCCTTTTGTGGATCAAGACATACTCAACTATACACAAGAACAACAAAGTATCAATCCCTCCTACCCAAAGAAGGGACACAAGTGAGAAATCAATGCCCCGTGCAATGTACTATCTTAAGCAAGAACCTAGCTTGAGATGAAAAGGATTCCTCCAACCTCTTGTGTCCTCTAGCCTCCTCTTTGATCATGTCACACTCTATCCATCTAATGTAGCATGTCAGTCTTTGAAAGCTCTATCAAGTCTAGCATGGATACCTCCAAAATTAAACATGTTAGACCTACACCAATTGTCACATATCACATCATACATACACAGTCAGTGTTTTGTTAGAGAAATTAGAAACCACAACATGTCAACACAATCAACATACGATTTGCATAGTCAACATATGACCTACACAACCAGCCTGCTGACATCAACTATATAGCCAATCCAATCAATTTGCTAGTGTCAGTACTATGGATTATGAAGTCATTAGTATTGTTGAAGTCCGATTGGCAATAATATCAATGCCCAGTCAGCATTATGACATCATCATCTCCTCAAATAATCCTTGCAAGCAAGGTTCGCATTTTTTATTTGGCACCCAATCTTCACTAGGATTATTATTTCTCATTCAAACTATTATTGGGGTCAATTTCTTTACCCAAACATATTTGTCAACAGCATGCAATGGTGATATTCATTTTTTGTTTCGATGCCCTCAGTTTCCACTGTTTGCAACTTTCTCAAACTTTTGTTGAGTAGTTCTCATTTTGGAAAATTTTTAGAGTTTCATTCTTACTCATACAAAGTCTTTTTGTAGTACCTTTTTTAAGTATAGGAATTAGATTTTTAAGGGGTTTCGGTATTAAATTCCACCCTTCTATTATCAAATCAAATCACTGGAACTATACCTCTTGAAGAGAACAAATAAAAGAACCACTACACACAACAGGATCTAATACCCTATCTCTTAGGACTCATCAATCAAGTGATTACAAGTAGAAGACTGCATGGATTAACAAGAATGATGCAATCTATAGACTAATCGATCTTACTATTCTTAAGGGCATATATAGGCGTCACCTAGAGCACTTGGACCATCATCTAGTAGTTGTTCCAAGATCTGCTTGACCCTTCATTCATTCATGATGTTTCATTGGATAGCCTTGCATGCATGGATGTTTTTGAGACAATTACAAATAATCCTCCTCCACTTACTTCTTCTACAAAGATCATGACTCATTTTAATGCTTTTGAAGAATCTCTTCAATAGGTTCATTCATGTTTATAGGATTCACCACATTGGGACCAAATATTTCATGTCACTTTTGGAATCTTGATGACACTATCAATGAAATTTTTCTCCTCTTTGATGACAACTCTTTCGTAGCTTCATCACCTTCTTTAAGTGTAATGAGGTTACATATAGACCCTCATGTTGTCTCTCCACCTTTACATGCATTCATGGTGGCACATCCTGTAGTTATACCTAAGCCTACTAATCAATTACAATCATAGTGCAATATGAGCATAAGGAAATTTGAACATCTTTTAAAGATCTTTATCATGTTTCCTCCCTTCATTCCACCTCTAGAATGGTAATTCAGCAAATATACAGCACAAGGGTTCTTTCTTCAAGAAAGGGAGAAGAAATGTTCAACCCATAAGGACCTACTTCAACACTCATTACGAGACTATATACTTCACCATTCTCTCTCTTTTTGGGATTGCTTTCATCTATTAGCTTTGTTGGGAGCTCACAAGGCTATTCCTTGGGGGGACACCTAGTCCCTCCTCTCTTCTCTCTCTCTTTCTTATGGGGAATTTCTCTCTCTTTTGGACGGATTATTTTATACATGGGTATCTAGCATTGCCATTTCTCATCAAGGTCCACCTTTACCCATATAAGTTGCACTTAAATGGGGGTCTTGGTGTATGTATTTCTCATGCATTTACAACACCAGGTTAAGCTTATTTAAGTAAAGTCTTACTTAGATTGCTTCTATTTAATGCTTCATTGCATCATTTACTATTGGTGGTTGATGACACCATGGTTGAAAAAACTTTGCGAGTACTCGCACAACACAAAGGTGGCGAGTTACTCCCTAGATAACTTGTCGCGAATTTTGATGAAAATATTGCGAAATCGCACGAATTTTTGCCTTAAAATTGACAAAAAATCATCCAAACAAAATATAAGAGCAATCCATATTCAAACACGATTTTTTTAGAAGGATTTTGGGTTGTTTTGATGACACGAAAAAAGACTAGGCAACGGAGGGCACGATGGCAGCAATGCACAACTATAGGTCCCTGTTCATCATTTTGAGAATGTTTTCTTTTATGATACCATCAATGCATTTTGAAAATGTGAGATGCGATATCTTGTAGTAATTTACAAAGTCTATTCCCAAGTGAAGTTATGAGGCAACAAAGCTAACTTTGAGCATCCATGTAGCTGAATTGTATTTATCTTTTATCTTGGGTACTCCTGGAACAAACTGTGTAGCATATTGATGAGTGTAAATGTGGAATAAATCATTAAATTCAATTGAAGTGTCAAACAATGTAACTGTAACTTTCCATATTTAAATTTGACACTTCATATGCTAGCAACTACCATTTACTACTATTGTCAAAATTGACCCTTATGGCCTATCAATTCAATTTGATTCATATTCTTCCCATGCATTGTTAACTTTTCTTTGTCCTTCCACACCAAAATTACCTCAAAATATTCAATTAGCTTGTTCGAGTTCTAACCTAGGGGCCCAACATAAATTATTTGTCCTCTTGTTTTCATTAATAGAAGTTACACTAGAACTCAATCAGACATCAGTGATTTAATTATAATGTTGAGAAAAATACCAAAGGATGCAGATACTCAATGGCTTACCTCATCAAACGATTCAAATATGTCAATGCTAGGTTGGTGTATTGTACAATTACAGAGTCACAGACAATAGTTCTTCCTATGTTAACAATATTATGCACAGTTCGCATCACACTTGTTGTTGCTCTAGAATTTAGCCTTGAAGACAGTTCATCCATGAAAACAACAAATGGATTTGCAACAAGCTCAACAGCAATTGTTAATCGTTTTCTCTATTCAGTTGATAAACTAGTTACACCAGGTAACCAAACAATCAACTATTGCATCTCTTAATTTGTCAACTCCGCCAATTGCATGATCTCTTCCACAAAAGTAGCAATACAGTATCTCTAGTGTTGAATTTGTGATTTTGTGTAGAGTGCAAATACAACAATTCTCTTCAACTATCTTTGTTTGCATCTGTGGAGTAAACATGGTGTAATTGTGGACTAATAAGCGTATTTTAAAAATTGTACAAGCTTATCCTCGAATAGCTTATTTCTTTAATTAAATTAGGGAAAAAGGGAACTTTCTTTCAAGTGTCTGAAGTAGATTTATTACATTGTCTTGTGCTTTTTTTTTTTTTTTTACAGTTTAACTTTAGGTTGTAGTGCTACTAACTAGAGTATTACTAATTTGATATGTTGTCTCCCTATTGCTAGGTTTCATTTGTATTTTTCTAAAAGAATATGGCTTTTGCAAGTAGAAGAACGGGTGGCAAACTAAAGGATCCTTGTTGGAAACATGGGGCATTAGGTGTAATGTGAGGAGAGGTTATTACTTATTTGTATCCATTGCACTAAGTCTATGACCAATGGCATAAATCAACTCCAATATCACCTTGCACGGATCCCTTGCTGAGATGTTAGGCCATGTGAAGCAGCTAGTGCAAAGGTTGAGGAGAAGACAAAAGCACTCATGCAGCATATGAGCAAAGAAAAGCAAATAAAAAAAGAATAGCAAAGACAATGGCAACCCCAATGTCAAATTTCAGTTCTACAAGGTCATAGGGAGATATGGGGGCCTCTTCTTCCGTTGGGCCACTGGTATGAGGATCAGGAAATGTGAGCAGCCATAGAGGATCAGGAAGTGCGAGCAGCCATACTTCTAGCTTTTTTGTTCCCCATAACACTCCTAGCGTGCAACCTTCATTTGAAGGTACTGCATGGAATAGAGAATTGCAACATGAGGCAAAGTTGGCATGTGCGAGATTTCACTAGTACAATAATATTTCGTTCAATGTTGCTTCTAGTCCTTATTGGGAACAATTGGTCAATGCATTGACCATGGCAGGTAAGGGGTTCAAAACGCCAAGTCATCATGAGTTGAGTGGGCCATTATTGCAAGATGAAGTCCAAAACACACACCCGACTAGTAGAACAAAGGAAAATTTGGGAAAACAAAGGCTGCACCATTTTACCAGATGGGTGGATAGATGGCAGAAATAAGACACTCATCAACTTTTTAGTGGCTTCGAAGGGTTAGTTGGTATTTTTAAAGTCAGTTGATGCCTCCAATGAAATAAAAAATGCAAAGACCTTGTGCAACATGTTGGATGAGGTGGTGATGGAAGTGGGAGTGCAAAATGTCATTCAAATTGTGACCGACAATGCAACTGCATATGTGGCAACAGGTAAACTTCTAGAGGCAAGGCACTCAACATTATTTTGGAGCCCTTATGATGCCCATTGTCTTGACCTACTCCTTGAGGACATAAGGAAACTAAGTTGGGTGAAGAATTTAGTTGAAGATGGAAGAAATATCGCAAAGTACATCTACAACCACACATGGGTCCTAAGACTTATAAGAGAGCACACTGATGGTAAAGATCTCGTTCAAGTAGGAGTCACATACTTTGCTACTAATTTTCTCACCTTGTAGAGCATATTAGCTACAATGCAGAACCTTAAGCATATGTTTGTGAGTGCAAGATGGTTGGAGAGTCCTTATTGTAGGAAGGTTGAAGCAGAGAAAGTCGTGAAGACCAATTTTGATGATAGATTTGCCAAAGTCGTGGAGGAGATCATCAATGTAAGTTTTCAAACTTCACTTGATGATTTATTTTTTAATTTTCTAATATTGCAAATTTTTTATTTTGTTAATTTTTTTATATTTAGGTGATAGAACCATTGGTCAAGGTTCTACGATTAGTGGATGGGGATCAAAATCCCATGGGGTATCTATATGAGGCCATGGATAAGGCCAAAGAGATGATTCAACATTTGTATGGGTCAAACAAGACCTAATATAAACTCATATGGCACATAATTGATCAGAGGTGGAACCAACAACTCCACCAACATATTCATGTTGCTGCCTACTATTTGAACCCCAATTTTTATTTCTCCCCTACTCTCAAAGCAGATGCAGAGGTTCTTCTTGGCCTCAACACATGTATTGAGAAATTGGTTGATGATGAGAACCTTTGATACTTCATACTTGATGAGATACATAGTTATAAGGAGGTCAAAGAGGCATGGTTTTCTTCAAATTTTTGCATTTGTAGGAGAGCCACTCTGCAGCCAGGTGAAAAAACATGTGTTCAATTTTATTTTATTATTTATTTAAATTTTTAAGTTTATTAAAATTCTTACTAAGTTATAAATGCCAATTGTTATCCTTGTAGATTTGTGGTGGGAAGATTATGGTGCCACAACACCTAATCTTCAAAAGCTTGCCATCCACATTTTACCTCAGCCTTGTAGTACTTATGGTTGTGAGTGCAACCAGAGTGTTTCTGGGGCCATTCACACAAAGAAGCACAATAGGTTGACTCAAAAGAGCTTGAATGACCTTGTCTATGTGCAGTACAACCTTCAATTGCATGAAAAGAAGGTACAAGGGCAAGGTTCACATAAAACACTTGACCTTGATGACATTGATTCATATTCAGATTGGATTGTTGAACCTAATGATGTTGATGTGGATCCATTGTTATTGATGATGAGTTTGCTGATTTGGAGCTGGAGGCAACTGAATGGGAAGCAGAAGTGGCAACATATGAGGAAGCAGAAAGTGAGGTTGGTCAGCCAGCAGAAGCAGTTTCCTCGATCCTATGGATGAGGCGCCTGTTGAAGATATTGCAGCTATACCATCTACTCGAGCTTTAGTCATAGACAAAATTTATGATTTACAATTTTCATTGATATCAAAACTTGAAATTAATGTGTATTCAGAGGTTGTACTTGTTTTTCAGTCTATTATATGTATTAAACTCAAATTTTAATTCATATATAAAGGAAATCAGTAATATATTCTACAATTCAATATATATGTGTGTTTTTGAAGAATATTTTAAAAAATTATGTACTTTCAAATGTTTGATAAATTTGTTGAGTTATTGCCAAGTTTTTCCCTAAGTTTTTGCTAAGTTCCGAGTTTTTAAAAAATTTCGGTCTGCCAAGTTATTGCCGAGTCTGAATTTTTAATTTTACAACTATGGATGACACACTTTCCTATGTGGATAGTGAGTTTCTTCATCCTCCTCTTCATTTAGTTGCATTTACTATAATTGCAGCACTTTTGCTTGTATTTGCACATCAAACACAAACATCAGTTGCACACTATATGAACATAGTTCACAATTGTTGCACACTTGATGAATGGAATAGTTATTGAGTTGCTTGTTCACATTTCTTTGTTGTCCTAAGCAACCAATTATTTGAGCTAGTTCTTGGCATTTTGGTCTTGGTTAGATTGCTTAGGCGAATCTTACAACTTATCAAATCAAATTTGTGCCAAATCTTACAAAATTATTATAGTCATTTTTTATATTATTGCAGTAATCTAGATTAATTCCAAAATTTCCAATTTTATAAGGTTTTTGCAATAGCATTATTATTGTAATAATGCATCTGTTCAATTGTGACTATTAGTAAAGATTGTGTGCAGTTCTGAGTTATATTTTCTGCAATGTAGGGTAATCGAATATGTTGTAAGATTAGGTCACACTTTAAAGATCTGACAATTTGGCGAAAAAGGTACAGGTTCAAATTGACAGAGGAGTAGGATATGTGCAACCCATATCTTCAGGCACATTCCAGTGTACAGGGTCACAAATGCAAAATGTTACCATGTAGTCTAAGGCACAGGTCCAAATCAGGGGAGAGCTAGGCTATACTTTAGGTACATTCCGGTGTACAGGGTCTCAATGTTGCTATGTAGTCTAAAGAACAGGTTCAAATCAGGGGAAGGGTAGGTATATGCACCCTATACTTTAGAGGCATTCAGGTGTAAAGTGTTTCCCGTGCAAAATGTTACCCTGTGGTCTGAGTAAATTTAGGCACACAAAGCACAATCCATTGTGGTAAACTTTAAAAGAACCTCTCCTTTACTTAAAACTATTATATTGGCAACAGATCGGAATCAAACAAATAAAATTGGCGAAAGAAGAAAGCAAGAAAGCTAAACTTTACCGCAGGAGAGGGAGATCGGGTATTCCTTCCAGTAGAGATGCCGGTATGACCAATACTGTTGTGCGTGTAAGCGTTGGTGTGACTATTTGTATTGCCGGAGGCGCCGCCATAAGAAGAGCTGTAACGGAAGGGCAAATCATCTTCATCGTCGTCATCATTGGGCTGCGAAGAAGCCATGACCTGAGCAAGGCGCTGAGCGGCGGCCTTGGCTGCATAATTTTGCGAGCGTTTGATGTTGGATATGCCGCCTCCCGTTGAGGATCCAGAGCGCGAATGGTGAGAAGGATGTGCCGGCGACATGGAAGGAGAAGAAGAAGAATTGGTGCTGGTGCTGCTCGCTCCGCTCCTTTGCCGCCCGTATATGGGGCTCAGCGCCCCTCTCTGCCGATCCATTTTTTTATATTCCCGCGGGCTTCTGGTCAAGCCCGCAACGGATTTCTCCGCTGCTGAAAATATGCAGTTATGTTCGGAGGAGCTGACAAAGAGAAAGGGGGTGGTTATACGGTGGCTCGGCAGAAGATCCGCTAAGAAACCGCTGCATGAATTGGTCGGAGAGGTTTTTCAAACTAGCAGCCTCTGAACTCCTTTCTTAATGTGATCTGGCAAACGTTTGTAAGAGAATCAAAACTTTACACGTATGGAGTGAAAAAATTCATGTATAAAGTTACTGAGATTTACATTCAAACTTTACGGTGAGAACTTCAAATCTAGGCTAGGATATTCAAATGGCTTCGCAAGTTTGAAAAGGAGAATATATATTTTCTACATAGGGGTGAATAAATAAATAATAATAATAAATATATGTATTCACAATATGCTTTAAATTAAAAAAGTTTAAAATGAAAAATTAAATAATGGTTTTAGTTGGAAACATCACGGTAGATGATAAAACATGATTTGTTATTTTTGTAGGGATGTTAGTGATGATCAAATAAATATTGTTGTTTCTTATTTTAGGTCATTTTTGTGGCAAAATCAATCTTATGAGTGTAATTTGATTTAGAATTACAAA
>VDFB02220496.1:0-12236 GCA_007258455.2 Sequoia sempervirens | reverse complement strand
TATGCACATTTTCATTCCCTTTAAATGGCCTCAACCTTTCATTCCTCGATAGCTAGAGTTAAAAATTCTAGTGATAGGTAATGGAAGCCATACTTAAGTGACCTTCAAAGTTTGTTTTCAAGGCTTTTCGAAAGGATCAATCCCTAAAACACCCCTAGACATTGTTCTTCCAATTTCTAAGCTTGAAAATGCATGCCACCTGATTGAATATTTATTTTACTAGGATATTTTGTGGGTAGGGTCTACTCTAAAAGCACACTTAAAGTGTAATGAAATAAATTGCACAATAGAAGAATATGATAGAAAATATGCCACAAATACTTGATAATTACTAAGCGTAAAATGCCAATTCAAGGGGGAAAACCTTGAAATATCTCGAATGAGAACAAAATTCACAATTTGATGATGAAATAAAATTCACAACCTCCTATACATACCATATTTATGTCTAGGGTATCACCCAGACTGACTGAGATAACCCTATATAAGCCATCTTTTGACCTAATTAACTAAATAACAATATAATAATGATAATATGACTTAATTAGGAGTTAAGATAACCACAACCTAACTATTTGTAATGTGATGTACTCTAATATTAAGGTCGTAGCATGCCCCCCTCTTTAGAGAAGCATTATTATCAATGCTAAGCAATTTTAGATGCTTTTGAATGAAGTCCTTGTCCTCCCATGTGGCATATTGAATCGGTAAATTCTCCATTGGATGAGATACTAAGTGTTCTAATCCTTATCCTCCTTGTGCACTTTCAAAGAATAAACTTTGGTTCCAATATGATTCTTCATTCTTCATCAAGCTATGATAATATTGTTTGAGTAGGAAAAATATTATTCGCTATTACCTTCTTTAAACAAGAAACATGAAAACATAGACAGGTGTCTTTATTGTTGATGGAAATTCAAGCTTGTAGGCAACACTACCTATCTTCTATCTGATTTGATATGGGGAATAATATTTTGGAGACAATATGTTATTCTTTGATTGTTCCTTCATGACATTTTCTTGTAAGATTGCAATCTCAAGAAAACCCAATCCCCCACTTTAAAACTTTTGTGAGTATGGTGTTGGTCTTCATTTTACTTCATTTGATTTTGTGCCATGGATATAATCTCTTTAAGTATTTAAAGTACTTATTCATGAAGCATGTGGTCTTCCACGACATGGAATATTAGTGAAACCTTCAATGACGATGTGATGGAAGGAGGACAATATCGATATAATGTCATAAATGGAAACATTTTTTATGATCTATAGAAGGAAGTATATACCACCATAGTGCTAGTGGTGTATGTATACATGTATGATAAAACAATAGGGTAAGATTAACTTGGAGGTGTCAATCAAAACAATAATTATTAACTATCTTTTTAAGTATTTTCAATAAAGTTTTATTAATATCATCTCGTTGGCTACTACATTGTGGGTAGCATGGGGTGGTGAATGATGTTGGATATGAAACTTTTGGCAAAGATCACGAATATCTTGGTTTTTGAATCCTTTTCTATTATAAATGATGAGGGATATGAAACTTTTGTAAAAGATCACGAATATCTTTGTTTTTGAATGCTTTTCCATTATTCATAATGTTTGGAAGAGGGATGTTGTAATGAAATATGATGTAATGGAGGATGGATTTAGCATATTTTTTTCTAGTGATATAGGTAAGGGGAATTGACTTGACCCACTTTGTAAAATACTCAGTGGTGTTTATGATAAATGTGTGGCCATTAAAGGAGGATAGATGGGATTTTCCAATGATATCGACCCCCCATTGTGAAAAAAACTATAGTGTAGTTCTTTTTACAATGCTTGAGATGGTAAATGCATCAAATTGTCATGTTGCTGACATGGTAAACACTTCTTCACATGTTTGTATGCATAATGTTCCATTGTTCACTAGTAATAACCTTTCCTCAATAGATTTTTTGATGAGGGTAAGTCCACTAGAGTGAGCACCACATATTCCCTTGTGTATGCATAAATAAGTTTGGGCTTCTTTCTTATCTAAACATCAAAGGAGTGTTCCATCAAAGCCTCTTTGGTACAAGGTATTGCCAAGGTTCATGAAGCAGGATGATTGGTAGATGAAGAGTTTGCATTGGGGTGAAAGCATGAAGTTGAGTCCACTTAACCTATGAAAGCTTTAGACTTTGAAAATAACTCAAAATCAGGAAAAATGAAACGAGATCTTGTTATTTAGAAAATAGGATCTTTTTTTGCTTTGGAGCCATATGATCCCATTCTAAAACAAGATCCCGTTTCATAAAAAAAATATGTTTTTATGCTCTTATGAAATGACATCCCATTTTACAAAACATGATCCCACATTGTAAAATGAGATCTCACGTTGTCAAACAAGATCCCTCTTTGTAAAATGGGATCTCATTTCATAAAAGCATAAAAAAATATTTTGTATTAAACAAGATCCCATTTTAGAATAGGATCCCTTTTCTACCAAACAGGATCCTATTTTTTATAATTTGAATTTTTGGTAGGATTTTTTCTTTGTTTTTTGGTTCAGGAAAAGGCTTGTGAACCTAAACCTAAGATTTGGACCTAGTTTGACCTACAACTTGAAGGCCATGTCAATCTCACAAGAAAATAGTTACTTTGGGCATATGTTTGAAGATCATTTTTGTAGAATTTTTGAAAAATTAAAATCCATTATAGGTGAGAGTGTAGATTCAAAATATGTAATATTTTTACAATTTGATTATTTTTTCTATTTTTCAATTGATTTCTGATGAAACTGGTCCATAAACTTGAAATATCAAGGATTTTAGTATTTTAATAACTTTTTATTAAAATATTTTTTTGATAAATGAATTTTACGAAAGTTTACTTCTCACAATTCTTTTCAATTTAGAAAAAAAATAAAAAATGATAATTTCATATTATGCATGATGTACATGACGATTTTTGAAAGCAACAAATATGGCCAATTAAAAATTAACATAAAAAATAGTCATCTATGTTAATTAAAGATATATATAATTTTTATTATGCCTCTAGGAATGAATAAAAAAATAGTAAATGAAGGCAGTTGCATTATTAAAGAATGGAATGAGAATATTAATGTAGAGGATGTGATTTTTCCATTGTATTTCCATGATTGTAAACAATAGGATATTTGACAAAAGTATTATTTTAGCTATTTCATATTTTTCTTTCATACAAGTACACTAGCTATGATGAAAACAATTAATATATTAAGACAAGGGTAAAATTATTTTCCATGACTAATATGAGTATTTATGTCCAAATATCATTGTCTCAATAGGATTGAACCCTCTAAATTAAGCACAAATATTCCTTAGTTTCAATATATTTATACAAATACATGATATATGAAATATAGAATAATTTCATTAGAAGATAAATAAAATTTCCGTAGATCTCATTTCTTTAGAATCAAATTTGATCTATCAATTATTAGAGGATATTGGTATGTCATTGTCGATTTGATACATGATTTACCATTATACCAAACTCTTTAATGATGATAGAGCTTCTTATGCTAGACATGTACCACAACATCACTAAGTGCAATTTTGTGATCCATTATCTAAAATATAGAATAAATTCATCATATGATAGATAAGTCTTGTATAAAGATCATAAATTTAGAATCAAATTTGGTCTATCCATTGAACGGTCCATTTCTCTAAGATGTCCATGTGAATGACATGTTCATTGAATAGACTAACTAAATGAAATAATGTAGATCATGGGAAAAAGCCTCACATGTTATGTTTTCTTACACAAGTTAAAGAGATGCTTATTTCTAGAATAAATCCAATCATACAAGTCATAAATGCCCAAGGTGGTCAATATAAATAGAACTTATATATAATTAGGTTTCTTTAGGACATAATTGTAATTACAAGGTTCCTCCGATGTCATGCATGATACCTTTATATATTGATTATGAGGACATATGTTATGATCCATTCTAGGTATTCTTTGTTTTATGTCAAAATATCATTTCTATTGGCTACATTACAACATAGATTGAGATATGATGATTATTAGAAAGACTTGTAACTAAAAATGACAATAATGGAACTCTTAGAAATGATATGGATATGTCTAATGGAATTTTTTATCTGTCATTAATGTAGACATAATAAATACATACAACTATAATTTGGTTGTATAATAAAAAAATGATTCATAAAATCAATCATATTCCATCAGTGGATAGGTCTAGTTAAAGACAACATGAAATGGAAGAAGTGAGGAGATTTATAAACAATGATGATAGTAGGATAGTTCAAATTATTTATCACATCCAAATAACTCTAACCTATTAATAAATAAAATATTGATGGAAATTTTGAATTGGCATTCCTCAATTTTTTACTAGACAAGAAAAATGGTTTTAGACAATCTTGAAAAATTCTTACATACAATATTTTTTTATAACATCTAGTATGGTATTATGATATAAAATTCATTAAAAAATTTCAATCTGACATGGGTTCTAACCATACACTAATCACAAGGAAAAACTTTAGAAAGACTAGCAATATCTATATTGGAAATCAATAAAATTAATATTGGACACTCACTACTAGATCCAAAATAACCTTAGTTTCCAAGCTTTCAAACCCTCATTTCATCCAAGCATAAGGTATTTAAGTTTTCAAGTCAAGCAAGCAAGAGTTAAGCATTTTCAAGTCTTCATAATTTCATCATTTAGTTTAACTACCTAAATAGGGTTTGACCATGGCAAACCCCCATTCCCTAACAATCAATACTTTTGTTCTCCTTCCTTGTGTGATTACAAATATAGATGTTTTGAAGGATTGGAAATGATTGAAGAATAGGTTTCAAACTTTATGGAGTCATCTCCTTACCCACAAGATTCAAATCTTCACAAAAAAACCATTTACAGCCTCGAAAATCAAGGTTTCAAATTTGGACACCTGGAGGAACAAAAAGAGCAGACCAAGAGCTATAGATTCTACTTATGAGTTTCCAGAAAAGTCAAAGTGGACTCATTCACCAAGAGTGGAAAATGAGTCCCACTATACCTGTCTTTCAGAGATTTTCATGGATTTGGATACCCATTTGGCTAAAATAGGCTCTGGTGCAATTTTCCAAAATCAAGACCGATTCACCTAGAATTGTCAATGATTCCCACTAGGTCTAAAATCGACATTTTAAAGATTTCAGAACCCCATTCCATCTCCAACAAGTTCTTTGGTGCACACTTACAATTTCACAGCTTTTTGTTCTACTCTTCTTGCATTATCAAGTCATTTAATTGAATTTTGCATATCACACTATATTTTCAAACATTTTGTCTTTTCCAAGTTTACACTTGGTGGTGAACCCTCATTTGTTGTTATCATTTCCCTAGAACCTTCCCTTGTTAAGATTTGAATCTCCTTTGTGCATTGAAATCTCATGGGTTTGTTCTTAAGTGAAAGATAGAAAATAGCTTCTCTCCTTTTAGATAAAAAATCCTAGAAGCGAAAGAGAGCCCCCTATTTTCTCCATTTCAATAGGCTAACTGCATTCTCCTACAACATCATTCCTATGTTTTTCTAAGCTAGATAAAGCTCATTTATCTTTTTTTCCTAATTCTTTCATTTTATCTTTATTTTAGCTTTATATGGTATACAAGTTACATAGAATTACTAATATATGATATATCTTTGGAATACATTTCTCGTTCATTACATACCTTTTATATAGCTTATGTCTTACAATTATTAGGAGTATGACCACTTGTACTAAATGAAATATCTATATAATATTAACAGTATATTATATTAAATTATCTATAAGTATGTAGCATTCTAATTTCAATATAACTCGATATTTTATCTATAAATATGATTATTATTGTTGAAGCTTATAAATAAAGGAGAATATAATAATATCCACATTATTTAAGGAAACTAATAATGATTATTACAGCACTATGATAGAGTGTCCTTTCCACTTTGACTACTTCAAATTATCCTTAAAATAGACTTTATGTATAAATAAAGAACATTCTTATTTAAATGTAACTTCGTTTTCTTCTATAAATATAATTATTTTTATTTAAACTTATAAATATAATCATATTCACATGGTTGTAGGAGACAAATAATAATTACTACAACATTATACTAGTGGTGTTATGCTAAAACTGATGATTTCTCTTAAAACATGATTTGTTTTAAGCAAACGTCTTTTTACCTTTTTCCTATTATGAACGCTTTCTCTTCTAATACAAATCTTTTTTAAACAAATGAATTAAGAAAACAATATGATTTTTTATTTTTTTTAGAATGTGGGGAATAAGTGGACATAAGTATGAGTACGTTTTTAAAAATTATTTTTCTATAATATGTTTTGTAAGTAAAGGATATGTTAAGGGAACATAAATGACAACAATTAATAAGGCATTTGGAAAAGGAGCACAAGAAGTATATAATTAAACAATATAAGCTTCATAGGTTCACGTTGAAACAATCAAGTGTCCTCTTCGACTATTTCAAATTATCCTTGCAATGGAATGGGCATGCGTACTTGTATATTTAGATATAACCTTAATATCACGATAAAATTTAGTAGTTTAAGATTGTATTTGATGTTCGAGATGCCATTTATAATAGACTATGGTGCCTACATCAGCTAAGAACAGTCAAATGGTAATGTATGGCGGAAGCATCCATTTTGGTCCAATAACTCTGCAACTTAATCTCAATAGACAGCTCGTTTAGTGATAGAGGAAACTAGTGGAAAGTTTTGAACTTCTAGTATTAGGCAGGATGTAACGAAAGGATTAAACTAGCAATCATGCCTTGGGGTGCAATGGGTACGTCGAAGACAATATAGTGATTTATTTTTTTAATTTTTTTATTTGAAAATGTGAAGACCAATAGACAGCTGTAATAGAAGTACTTCTATGAATTTGAACTCAAAAATGAAAACCAATAAACGATACAGTCCTTTAAATATAACATAGTGCAATCAAATCACCATATGCTACTAAAATGCAAGGATACATAAGAATTCTCACTTCCTTTCCACAATTCATCTAGATGGCAACAACCAAATGCAACCAAAATAGGTAAACACAAACAACACAAGCTTGACCACTGTACGATGACACTGACAAATCAAGGACAAAGTATATCAACATGAACTCTGTCTGCTAATTTCCCTAAGCATTCCAATGCCCTTCTAAGCTTTAAAGGGGAAATTTATATCAATGGGTGTTGGGAGAAGCAGGGCTAAGCAATAAGAAACATAGTCACTATTGTGATAGGATGGATAGAGCATAAAACACACAGAATACACATAGAGGTAGTGAATCGTCAGCCAAAACAGACAGATATTAACTTTGCATATATTCCATATTTGCTTCATAATACAAAAACTTAGAGGACATGCTCTGTTTAAACTACAAAAATAAACTTAATCTAATTTGGACAGATGTCCAATACAAAACGTATTACACTCACAATGAAATATGCAAGCTGCTACAATCCTATAGCTGCGGTTGACAAAGTGTTATGATTGCTAAAACATTCCCTCTGTTGCTGTTGTTATTGATTCTATGATGAACATTCTCCACTTCATTTGCTACTGCAGGGTCTTTACTTTAATACGAAATACTTTGACTTCTTGCTTACTTTCAATGGTTGCAAAGACATTCCTTTTTGTCTTGGCTTGTTTCAAGCTCATAAGAATGAGTACTTAGATTCAAATTTCAAATTTACCTAATTTCATTAATTTTTGCAGGTATGTTGCAGATGTTGGAAGCCCAAAAATAAGTGCTCCTTTTCAAATTCGTAAATACCTACCAATATTCAATGCTGATGATATACGTTGGTGAAAGCTAATGGTCTTCAGCTGACATGGGGCTGACTTGGACAAATCTGCTAACTACAAAAATCTTATATTCCAACACTCGCCCTTAATCTGCAAGTCACCTATCAATCTATTGATTACTTCTGGAGCTGATCTCCAAAGCTATCCAAAATGCCAAGCCTATCTCTTAGGAATTCAAAACTGTCCTTTGGCAATGCCTTGGTGAAGATATTAGCGAGTTGCTGCTCAGATCTCCAATACTGCAATTCAATCTGACCTTGTTCTAAAAATTTCCTTATGAAGTGATAACGAATCTCAATGTGTTTGCATTTTCCATGGAAGACTGGATTCTTTGTTAGCACTATGGAGGACACATTGTCACAATGAATGACTGTGTTGTCAACTTGTTGTTGTTGCAAATCTACAAGAATCCTCCTCAACCAAATAGCCTAACATGTTGTTGCATTTGTTGCTATGTACTCTACTTCTGCTGTGCTAAGAGAGATAATTGGTTGTTTCTTTCATGCCCATGAGATTTCCCCCAATCCCATGTTCAAGACATAGCCAGATGTGCTCTTCCTATCATCCACATTTTCTGCCCAATCACTGTCTGTGAAACAATCCAACTTGAACTCATTAGATGTTGCATTTATAATGTCATATCCTATTGTTCCATTGACATACCTGATGATCCTCTTTTCTACTTGCCAATGTAAATCCTTAGGTTCCTCCATGAACCTAGATATCAAGGTTACTGCATAAATTAAATTAGGCCTTGTTGATGTCATGTACATAAAACTTGCAACCATGCTTTTGTAGAGGGTTGGGTTGACTTCCTTACTACTATCATTCTTGTACAGTTTCAGACTTGTTGCTATTGGCGTGGCTGCAAGTTTGCTATCCTGCATTTTGAACCTTTTTAAAATATGTTTGGCACAACTAGCTTGTAAAATAAAAATATTTCACAAAATTATAAAATTATTAATAACTGAAACTATGCATATTCTATCGTAACATTGTAGATATTTCCATGAATAGAAAAAAATACAAGCAATTTGTTTTGTTGGAACAGTTCCTTTAATTTTCAAATATTTTAACATTCCAAGTGCCATCAGCCTATTTAAAATGATTGGTATCATTTTTGCTATATTCCCTTCATATTGAATGTAACAATGATAACTTGTAGAATTATCAGTCATAAACTTTACATATTTATAAAGTACTTTTATTTAGACTTAATAAATGAGGTTAGCAACTTTTAAAAGCTGGGAGTAAAGAAAAATATCAGTAGTAAACATTTAAAACTGAATAAATGCATAAGAAACTCTAACAAGCATTTCAAAGGTACCATATATCATTAAAATTCAGCAAAAAACTAAGCAATTTAACCTTCAAAACAATACCCAATCTTCAAATTTCTCTAATAGCAGGATTATATTTACTTAAACACTATCTTTATTGGATGAAAACTAAACTATTCAAAAGAACCAAGTGAATATTTCTGCTTGAGGGGAGGAGTTGTTTGAAATCTGTTATGCAGTGTATGGGTACCATGCTTCATTTGAAATCATATCAAATGACATGGCGGGGGATGAGCAGTAAAAATTAGATGGGTATATTAATCCTGATAATAACGAAGATGATTTTGGAAGAGAATCAACATGATTGATGTTGTTAGCCTCATTGGTTATATCTATGATTTGCTCCATACTGACTGAAACATCCTTTACTGTAGTTTCTTCGCATCCATTAAGCTGTTTGGAATTTTCATTTCTCGAGTTGCACGAAATATTCCATTGTATGTCCCAATCTATTTCCACCAGATAGTTTTCAATTTTTTCATAGGAAAAACTGGTCTGATCTTTGGCAATGCATACAAAATAGTCATCGGATTCTTCTGAACTCATAAGTTCATTTGTGGCTATAACATTATCCACTTCCGTCCTTCCTCTTTCTGGCTCACTGCACACTTGTTCATTCTTATCAGACGAAAGTTGTATATGTGTAGCTACACCAACATGACGTTTATAACCTTGTTTGGTTCATTTGGGATCTTTTCTACCGACTTTCTTGCTCAAATGTGTATTCCAATAGTTCTTGATTTCATTATTTTTTCACCCATGCATTATGCCTGCAATCAACAACCACTTGCATATAATTATTACTAATTTAGCACCCATTGGGTCTAGAAATCATACAAATAATCTTTCAGCTCGACTGGAAAATTTAAATCAATGGAACTATTAAAGTAGGGCTAGAGAAGACAATAGCAACCAAGTAAATGAATCAAAATCTCATACCGATTCCCCAACAATTAATGAAATCTAAAAATGAGTTCTTCTTCATCAGCGGATATATGACCTCTTTTAATAGTAGGTTGAAGGTAGTTCATCCACCTGAGTCTGCAACTCTTTCTAGTTCATTACAATCCTAAACACAGAGCTAAGTTAACAGTTTCTTAGAAAACAAGCTATTTGAATCCCCCGCTTATCTTTTACCACAAATTACTTAACAAAATTAATCAGTCATATTACTTAATTGAATTTTGTAAATTATGAGCAATTCATATTAAATTAGAAGTTTCTAGAGGTTCCAGCTGGACTAGAGATTAGGAATAAAGTAAAATTTGGTAAAATTTTAGAAGTTATTTTTATGTCGGTTAGGGTTGGATAAATTCTAGAAGTTTAGGGTTAGGTAAATTCTAGAAACTTATTTTATGTCGTCCAAGGTAAAATAATAAAAATAGTATATCGGCCTATATTCTAGATGATTCTAAATGTATCTAAAGTCCTCTATATAAAGAACACATGTAAATCTTTTTTATGCAAGCAATAAAATACAAATATTTGGAGTAGCAAATCATGTTTTATTTGTGTGTGTGTTTATTCATGAATTGCTAAGTTCATGTTTGTTTTGATCTGTATCCATCCACCCCTATCAAAGTGGTATCAAAGCACAGGTTCAGAGATTGGTTGAAAATTCCCTGCCACTATTTGTGATAGTCATCAGACAAGTATTGCAACATTGAATGAAATCACTTAGAATAAATTCAGCAAGGAGGAAGTTGTTTTAATTGTAGTTTGGACACAGATGCACCAAAAGTTTTTTTGAAGGAGTCGCTGCCACAGTCCACATTAGAAGTTGTCATTATTTTGATCGATGGTGCTATAGAAGCAACTGTAGCTGCAGCAAGGAAGATTCTATTTAAATTTGCAGATTTAAGTCTGAAGGAGATCAATTAAAAATAATAATATAGGAAAAAATTCACTAGCCATAAGGTAAATTGTATGTGTTTTAAAGAGTTATTTTATTCTGAGAATTTGTTAAAAGGAAGTTGTAGAAATTTGAATTAAGCCAACAAAGTGAAGACTACGGTGTTGCTAAAGATTGGTATGAGCATTGGCTTGAGAATTTATGAAAGATTTTTTTTTCATTATAGAAAGGATTGTCATAGTAAATCTGTGTTACCCTAGCTAGGGTTTGGTACATTTCTATTGAAATTTTTAGATTACATAAGTTATGTTTACAGAAAAAGAATTGTGAGATAACATGTATCAAAAATTTGTTGGAAGTGATGATTTGTGAAGTTTGAAGAAAGATTGCAACAAGGGTATCTGATGAAATGCAGAGTTATTAGAGATTGACATGAGGCCATAGTCCTTAGAAGTTGGTAGGAAAGAAGCTGTCCAGAATTTGTGTAGAAATTCCAGTGACAAAGTTGGTTAATGAAGAAATCAAAGAAGATATTGGAAGGCACGGGAAGTTCTAGAAGAAAAATTGAGGTAAGTTTATTTGTATGATTCAATGGGAAAAGCTGATAGAGTAAAGAAAGAGAAAACAAAAGATTTAAAAGAAGAATTAATAAAGGCAAAGAAAGAAAATACAAGTTTAAAATGTGAAAAGGATTTTTTAGAAAAAGAATTGGAAAAATTAAGGAAAGAAATGGGGGCAGAAAAATGTAATCTTTTAAATGAAATTAGTGATTATACAGAGGCAATTGAAGAGCTAGAGGATAGGTTAAAGTTTGTGGAACAAATAAATAATTTGCAGGTGAAGGAATTGTCCAAACATAGAGAGAAGAATAAAGAGCTTGAAAAACTAGAACTGTTTGATGAGATTAATATAAGGAATGCGGAATTGGAACAAAGAATAAAGTTGGTTGATGATTTAGAAGAAAAGGTGAATAAATTAGAAGTAGAGAATAGTTTATACAAAAATGAAATATCAACATTGAATGAAGAGAATGAATGTTTGAAGGAAAAAAAAATCCATATGTGATGTTTCTTGTAGTATAGAGGATTTGAATTTGTCAATTGAGAAATGTGTTTTTGCTGAAGAAATTTGTGATAAAAACTGTCAAAATGCTAATGTTGTTAGATGTAATGACAATGAAAAAAATGTTG